>CM035808.1:69106584-69325645 GCA_020466095.1 Chlorops oryzae | reverse complement strand
TCATTGCTTCTGTTGTGGCACTTTTTAATCGCAATAGGGTATTAGAAATGTTCGTGCGATTGTGACACCCAACAGCACAAAACCAACATGCATACAAACAAAAAGAGCGTCTGTTGCGCTGCTCTCTCGAATTCTTTAGAAACTAAAAAAAAAACAGCTTGCGAATTCACATGTACACGCTGTCGATGTTCAAGCTATAAAACAGCTTTTGAATGTCGCTTATGGACGGTTAATGGGCCTGACAATCTCCACTTTAAATGCAACCTCAACTGCCGAAGGCGGCGGCTCGGCGTTGTTCTGGACAATGAGGGTCGGGGCTTCAAACCCTGTCGTCGTATAGCATTTTTTCTTTCAAAACTCTTCCCTCAGCATTGCGCAAGGTGTTTATCTCCCACAGAGACTCGTTTGTTTTGTGCTTATTTTAATTCTTCTGAATTTTAAACGTCCTTGAGGCCATTCGCATTCTGATGAACTCCTTGAGGTGTGAGGATCAATTTTCAAGGCTAGTATGCCTTCGACACAGACTCTCTGAGTTGTGAGTGAACTTAATTCGATGTCATTTGCTTTTTGCTGTACCATATGTGTTTTGTGGTTTTTTTTTTTGTGTTACCAGACCCCTATTCGGAATGTTAGTTATTTTAACCTTGATAGCATTAGTTTTATTTCCGTTGCTCATTGTCCGGCCTTATTCCTTTACATATTTGATTCTTGATATGCGCAAAGTTAAGAGCGTGCTGTACGCAACGGCTGCGCCACGCAAAGCAGATTGAGAATGAACTGTATACGGAAGTCATTGGCTACGGACAAGTGATTTTCGCAAAATCTGGCACGAGGTCCTCAGCCATCATTAGTACATCCGTAGCTTGCTTTACGCTTTCGTTCGTTGATGGTGATGAAGATAAGGTATTGGTTGAACTAAATTATAAGATAAGTTGTGCGTAATGTAAATGTAACATGATAGAGTTTTGGCGGTATATTGGAAAATTGAGGTCCATTTCAGTGTATATGCCGCGCCAACAATTTTGTTGACCTGAGAGCTGTCGAAACAGGACAGTGATCAGATCGAGACCGTCAAGACGAGTCAAATGCTGCGCCAACAATTTTAATATGGCAATGTTGAGACGAACGCGGAAGATGAGCCAAATGCCGTGAGCGTATTATAAGAACTTGGAACTCATCTTTGTATTCGTCAATCGCCAATCGAAAGAATATTTCATGTTCAGCTCCAATATTACTCCAATTTACGCAACAACGAAGTATGATAAATTATGGATATCGCTAAAAACTTGATTCGAATACTAAGCATGGTTTTCGCGGAGTAATTAGTATAAGATGGTACTGATGATTGTGCTAATGTAGGGTCCTCATTCGGTGATAGGTGAAACTATTTCTAACTTATTAGTAGATAAAATATAATATATAGAATAAATTCATGCATCCATCTTCTCATTTTCTTATCCATTCCTACTATATTAGAATCGAACAGAGTGGTAAATTTTGCTTCTTTCTTGGACGTCCAGAGTTGCAACATTAAAAAGGCACAAAAAAATTCTTCATCCAGTGCAAGTGGGACTAAAAGGAAATTCCTCCTGTAGAATATGTTGAATTTGTCTTATACTAATTAAAAATTTAAACAAATTTCTAATACTTAATTAAGAGGTGCAAACCGCTACTTGCCTTGCTGGCTTAGTTGCAATTCCATAGTGTCGTACTATATTTTAAAGAGAAAAAAAAAAAAACAAACACGGCAAGGCCGGCAAGAAGACTTCGCGGAGTAGGTTTAACAATTTTCATTTATAATCTAGTTAATAAAAAAAAAAATTTCATTTTTTTCATGTATAAAATTTTGATAATAATAACTCAAACTTAACGCCCTCTGATAAGTGCTGACAAAGAATATCGTTGTGTTATTGTTATTGATCCGTGAAATCAACGTGTTGGAAAACGTTCAATAGAGCTAACACGCTAAACGATCATAGTGAACGTTACAGCAACGTTTGTCCACAATTTTTTCTTTTTTCTCAGGAGAGAAAAAAGTAACTAGGATTTAAAAAGAGACTCTGAATTAAGCGTTTTTTGTATTTTTTGTCTTCATTTTTTTGTATATATAAGACGCGTTGGACCCCTAAATTTACTGCTCTTTGTCGTCTGCATATTATGAATTTGGAAGTTGCAAGTATAAAGATGATGACTGAAGATGAGACTGCATAAGTTCTCAATTTGGTCTAGGTTCTGTTTCTGTTTTAGAAGTTTTTACGGAAAAAGGGATGGTAGTACAAAAAATTGTTGGTGCTCTAATATTTTGTTTGTATAATGATTACACTATACTAGTTGCAAAATCCGTCAAGCCGGGGACCCGGGGGGAAAACTCAATTCGAGTACGCTGAATTCAATGATGCTAGTCGTTTTTTTAGGTTAGCTCTTGTTTACGTGATATTTGAAATTCAAAATTAGATGCCCAAAGACCCAAAAAAACTTAATTTTTCTAAATTTTTAACCATTTATTGAATTGGAATCGATAAAAATTAATGAGAAAATCATGTGGTCGATAAAAATACATAGAAAAGAAACTATTTAAAAAAAAATTCAATCGATTTAGTCAATTTTAGTGTGTTTTTTCATCATTTTTTTGCATTTTTTGAATTCAGGGTACTCGAATTAGGTTTTTCCGCCAGGTCCCCGGCTTGACGCGAAAACAAAGATTAAAATTCGAGCACAGTGTTATTATTGAGTTGCAGTGAGGAGTTAAAAATTGAAATAAGAAAGTTTGCACTTCAATTGAGTTTTCTATTGTCGCTGGTGCATTGAAGTGTACAATTTTTTACGTTGTCTAGCACTAACAAGTCGCTGCTAATTTGCATTATTTCTTTCTCTTCATTCTTTATCCACTCAAATCTTTTCTAAATAGAACAGTGAGTTGATGGGTTTAACTGAAAAAGGGAGGCTTCCTCCGAGGAATTATAAATTGTTCCAGGCACTCCTACCACCACTTCCTTGGATGAGGTAATACGAAAACCCTTACTGTTTGTTATGGGTATAAGTAGGCGTTTCGGTACTACAATTCTCTCGGACGGGACCTTGATGATAAGAATTATTGTATCTCGTTGAAAAGTACCAGTCCCTATTTTAATGTTTTTTAACTTGTTGAAATCAGTGTGAAATTTTTTTATTTCGGTCGGTGTCAGGATGTGAGGTCAAGCCTGATCTGACCGAAGCTATGTTTTGCTGAATTTGCTGGATCTGATCTTTTAGTAATTTTAATTTGAATAAACAAGTAACAGCTAGATATTGTTCCTTAGTTGTTTTCGTGAAATTCTTGGTGAATGTGAATCTGTTTGTTGATGTTATTTATATGAGTTCGTGTTCATTTTTCCCTATTTTTTCTAAATGACCTTCGATGTTGTCCCTATCGCTATCGTCTAAGATGCCGAACAACCATTTTAGGTCTGATCTCCCCAATTTCAGCAGACCTTGTTTCATTCGGGTAGGAAGGAGCGTATGGAACATGCTTTCTATAACTTCCATTTCCTCGCTTATAAGGAAAGAGGGTTCGTTATTTTCAATGTGTTTTGTCGATTTACAGAGTGCTTCCAGCACGTTGGTTACATCGTCGGATTTTAACGAGTGTACGATATAATTGTATTTACAGATCACTTTTTCCGTTCCCAGACTAATCTCGGCATAGCCTTCCTCGGTTTTAATGTGAGAAATCGATAGTTCCGACCTTGTGTTACCCAGTAACGTGAGTACACCTAGAAATACAAGATTCTACCCAAGTGGGTAAAAGGATATATCAGGAAAAAATTTTTGGTAGTTAAGTTGTATAAGTAGGTAAACTCATCGGTTGTTCTGGTGCATTGCAGAGTTGGGGTAAGCGAAAAAGAAGAATAACCCATTCACTCCTAAGGAGACCGACTGGGACGCAAGCCCCTCCTGCTTTTACCCGATTCCTCGAGCTCATTGTTTCGATGCACCCGTAGGACAGTATGTGGCTGGCCGTGTTACCAGACTGAGGCTAAAGCTTATCTCATAGTATAGAAATGCTACAGAACTAGTTTTTAATAGTTGCAATTTTTTGTTACGTAATCATAAGCGTGCGAGTTCCCCTCTTCGACTGTAATTAGGGTTAGTTTACTGCCAAAGTTAGATAATACTATTTGAATGTTAACTGCTTCCTATGTGAGTGTCGTTTGTGGTGAAATTTAAACAAATGTGCAGTGAAGCAATTAAAGATCATGCGATGTTATGGAATCAATTTAAATTTCAGGCTATGAACGAAAAAAAAAAATTGGCTTTTGAAATAAATAAAAAATGCAAGTAAAGCTACTAACGAGGCATTAAATGATTTCACTGCCATTATTTCTGTTCGCTATATTTCTCTCTCGTTAGGTATGCCAAGTATTTTTGAAAAGGAATATATTATTGTCATAACATATGTATATTGTTTGATCGTTGGAGTAAGTGGTCCCACGCGACCTAGGTAAGGAGTTCTTAGGGGCCGATCACCCCTATCGATTGGACTCAGCAATTTAAAAGCTTCTTTTGCCCTTTTTGGAATACACTGCACTCCAAACAATATCTTACTATCTGTTCTACTTTTGTTTGCATATGAGGAAAAAAGACAGAATCTTTCAGCCAAATATTAGTCTCCGATGTCGATAAATGTTCTTTTCAATGTGTGACGTCAATGATTTCTCGTTCTTATGTCGCGAGCATTACCAAAAGTTCTTTTTTTGGGATCCTTGTGCAAGACTTCGTTCCGTGGTAGAAATCTTCGTACTCGGTTTGATTTAGCTTTTAAAAAATTATTCAAGTCCAGTTATCTTGTTGTTGTGCATCTTTTAATCTTTCTTTTTGTGGAGTTTGCGTTAATAGTTTATAAGCTCTGCTCAAAATTCTAAACTCTCTCGATCCTTGCCAACGGCGGTGTTCGAGATAATAGTCATATTCCTGTAAGCAACTCCAATTACCGTATACGAGACTTTTCATGGTGATAAAAATTTGTTTTTGCGATTCTTGTTTTTTAGCCAAACCTCTTCACAGCTTTTAAATGTTTGAAAATTTACTGTGGTATCATAGTATTTCTTCGCATTTTCTTTGGATTTTTTTTTTGGTTCTTACGAACCAAATCATACGTTCTTTGAATTTGGTATTTTAGGATTTTGCTGTTGTCGTCCGGGTTATACAGAGGGGCGGGTATTTCTTTAAATTCACGGGCAAATGCACATCGAAACCAAAAAGCACTATAGTGAGTGTATGTTTGGTTGCGGTGCCGTCTAAACTATTATGCACGTGCATATAATGGCATAGCCACTCGTACCAGTTCGTACCATCTTCATTTTCGACTATACGTAGATGTTCTGCCAGAGGCCGGTGACATCTTTCCAGTGCCCCCTTGGACTAGGGGGTGATATTGACTAGTTGTAAGTCTTTTCACTCCCAGTAGCTTGAAAGTATCTGAAAACAGTTTGGAAGTAAAATTCGTGCCGTTATTGGTCATCAGGAGTCAAGTTATACCAAATTTCGAAATGACTTTTTAAAAAAAGTGATCGCTACCGTTCTAGCCTCAGCATGTGGCATGGATGCACAAATCAAATAATTAGAGAAATCATTTATTACTGTGAGAATATATCTGTAGCCTGAGGCGGTGGTAGGTGGAGGACCTACCCTGTCCATAAACAGTTTTTAGAGTGGTCTATGAGCCGTATCTGTTAGTATCATGGGCATTTTTTCGCTTTGCTAGCCTAATTCTGCTGACAGTTGGTACATGCCTTGACATAATCTCTAATTTGACGTTACATGCCACTCCACTTAAGTTGGCGGCGAATCCGTGAATTAGTTTTCAGGGCCCCTTCTTGCCTACCCATCGGGCTATCATGAAATGATTTTGGTACATTTTTATGTCACTGGGATCTGTCAAGAAAACGGCAGAATGCTCCTTCCCCAAGTCGGGGTTGTCTAACACGTCCTCTTCTTTTTCATTTTCTGTATAAGTTTCACCGACTATCACTGGACTATTTGACGGATCTGCTTCTTGGCTGGCTTGAGATCTTGTTACTACGGCTATGTTGGTGTCTTCATATGGCAATCTAATTAGAGCATCTGCATTCTGATTTGAGCTCCCCGGCTTTTAACAAACTTCAAAGTCGGTGTAAACCGGGAAATGACGCCGAAGTAAATAAGATCTGAATTTTTTGGTGACGCACACTATAGCGAAAAACCCCTTCTGTGTTGTTGAGTATTTTTGTTCCGTCTGACTCACACTTTACTTTTAAAAGAAATCGGTAGATCTTCTCCTAGAGTTTCCTGTGATAGAATTGCCCCCAAAGCCTAATCGCTGGCATCCGTAGTCAGCAAGAAGGGTTGGGAAAAATCAGCATATCTTAAAATCGGCAGACAATTTAGTAGCGGTGCTTAAGGCTACCATTGCGTTTTGACAAGCTTCAGACCACTCGTATTCAACACCCTTAATCACCAAATTGGTGAGAGGCAGCAATATTCGGGCTGCATTCGGAATGACTTTCCTATAGTAGCTCACAAAACCCAGAAAATATTGCAATTGGTTTTCTGTCTTGAGTGCTGAGAATTGTTTTACACACTCTACCTTGCCTGGATCCGGTAAAACACCTTTCTCAGAACAGCGATGACACAAATAAACCACCTCTCTTCTTTAAAGTTCACACTTTTCGGTTTTATTTTTGGGTTGTTGTCTCTTAGAACCTGTAAAACTTTTCGCAAACGTATTTCGTGCTCCTTCTAATTCCTACCGTAGACTACAATATCTTTTAAATAAACGAAACAATCTATTCCTCGAATCCCTGTAAGAGTATGATTCATTATTGGTTTAATCGTTTCCGGTGCCCCTCTTAGGCCAAATGGCAGTATTAAAAATTCATAATGTCCCTGAGCTGTGCTTAAGGCTGTCTTCTTTCGGTCGTCCTCATCTACAAACACTTGATGGTATCCGTTGGATAAGTCTAGCGTGGTAAAGTAACAACTACACCCTAGCTGGTCGAGTACTTCGTCAATCCTCGGAATTGGAAAAACCTGCTTAATCGGTTCGTCATTCAATTTTCGAAACTCTACCACAAGCCTCCACTTCTTTTCTGCATTTGGCCCACTTTTCTTTGGCACCGATATAAGGGGGAATTCCATGGCTAAATACTAGGAGTTATAATCACTTGTTGGAGCATTTCCGCGACTTGCCTATTTATCTCTTCTTTATGCTTTTCGGGGAGACGATACTGTCTTTTGTTAACTGGTGGATGACCAGACTCTGTGGATATTTCATGACGTAAGTTAGTCGTGTAACTTAGACGATCCTCGTTTACATGGAAAACGTGCTAAAAATCTTCACATATTTTCAATAGTGACGTTCGCTCTTCTTCATTTTGGTTAAAATCCAGTAACAAGGTATTGACCTAAGGCACAAATCGTTGTCCACTGAAGTCGAATGCACACATAATAATATTCGGACCAGAAACGGGTGATTTGTCAACTTTAACTTCACAGTTAGAAAAATTTTCGTGTTACATGGCATAGTCATCTAAACGGCTAAACTGTAGTTTGGTATTCACATCTTATTAAACCTAAATCCCAAAGGCGTTCAAAACAGACACATATCCCAAACGATTCTGGGGTTTCGTAATACTTTCTCCAATATAAACGTTTATTGCCACTTCTTCTTTTGTGCACCGCTTAATCATACGCTAGTAACCCTGTGCTAACTGTAATTATTCTTATCGATCTCAGTTGAACTGTAATTTTTCTAGCCACGTGAGCATTACAAGAGGAATTGTTCAAAATTAACGGCAGGGTAGCTACCTGTGCTCGCTTTTCACCGCAATTAATATTTTTTCTTATCGTGTCCGTTATGGTCTTATGCCAGAGTGAATCACGTCCAAGGAGACCATCCGCTGGCAAATTTGTACCATAAAGAACTACTTGCATATTAAACTTCAATGACGAAATCTGATCGTGTTCAATTTTCACATCTCCTGTCGTGCTGGAGTCTCTTTTGAAAGCTCATACTTAACGCTTAACCTCTTTAAAATCGATGTCTAGATAATCTTCTAATCAAACTGGTATTAGCACCAGAATCAATTAACATTGTGCCTTTTCCTATGTGTTTCTGGACACGGTATTTCTATAAGCGCATCTTCTACCGGCAGCGTTTTTCTCAAATTTAAGCTGTTAGCTATATCCTCGTTATGTTCTGCTTCGAACGGAAATTTTCGAAATATTCTTCCCTAACTGAATTACTTGATTTTGCAACACTCGCAGTTGAATACTGAGGATTCCCAATTATTGCTGAAAATCCAAAATTTTTGTTTTAACTCGCCCCTTTTGGACATTAGAAAGTTAGCTAAATTTATTATAATCAATTGTAATACATACGCTGAAAATCAGAAAAACTTTTTTTTACTTGTAAGATGAAATTTCGAGTTTTTTGTTCGATGGTGTCCTTCAGCTCCGAGTCTTTTTCTAGGGCATACACGAATGTTGTTATTGTGTCGTTGAATGTCACACTTTTTGGAGGGTTATTGACCTGTAAAGGCGTAAAAGCCGTTGACTTTGGACTGCGAAGCATCTTTGAATTAGAGCGTAAGATTTCGTTGATTGGTGGCTTTTCTTCCGATGGGTCTGCTGTCGTCACTTCTAGGTGCTGGACTTCCAACAACTTGTTCGATCGTTTTTGCAATAATTATCGCCATTTAAGCCTATTGGCCGGGACTGGGCCGCATTGAGTTTCCCTGAGCCTGTATTTGTTTCGTACAATTTCGGGCAATGTGGCCGAAGTCTCTACGTCTGCAGCACTACACCCAGTTGTTTGGATTGCGTTCTTGTGGTTGTAAAGCTGTTTTGATTCGATTGCTCCGCCGAGGAGCTAGCTGGAGTCGTTTGTTGCTTGCAATCTCTGCTTCATTCAAAAAGGCTTCAGCCCTACCCCCAAAGAGGCCAATAGATTCTCCGGCTTTCTGTTTACTCGATAAAATTTCTGTTCGTATGTCTTTGAGCGTTCTTTTCTTTAGAAAAATCCGTTTGATGAACTCGCACAGCTCGTCAATGCTACTAAAGGCTTTGTTTGACAATGATTCGAAAGCATTGCCCGCTAGTCTTTCTTTAATGCATTTTATTGTATTCTGTGTGTCGTATTCATTAATAAATAATTTCGGTAATTTGCAACCGGCGATAAATCTGTTGAGGTCTGCTCTAAGTTCCGGGCCACCAGTGGCTTCGAAATATGGTACTTATCTGTTAATGTTTTTCGTAAATTCACTAATACTTGTGGGGTTGGCCATTGTTATTTTTATAGTTTGAATTCTCGATTCTTTTATTATTTCCCTAAGCCCTTGTCATGAATTGAAATTTTAAGCTTTATTCTGATGACCGGATTGTTCTGATTGTTCAGGTGTTTTTGGAGTGTGAGTAGCGGAAGGAGTGGGCGAAGTGCGACAGAGGTTCTTAAAAGTTACTCGTAAATTCCTAACTTCTACCTTAAAGTATTCGGTTTCCTTTTTCTGTTCCCTCAATGCTGCCTTACTCATTTCCAATTCCTCAGGTACTTGTCCTCCTACGGCACTTCTTAGTGCTTCTTTTACTATTTCGGTCTTGGCTTAAGACTCCTCAATGAGTGCTGCGCTGGCTCTTATTTGTTTACCTAAATCCTAGCAATTCTTTTCTTTAAAGGACTGTTTCTGTCAACTGACAAATTTTTTCCTTCTTCTCTTCTTTATTTGAACCAACCCAGTGTTTGGCGTTTTCTAAGAGAAATAAAAATTCTTTCGACCGGGTAAATTGTTTGACAGCTAGGTTGTCTTCTAATAAGATAACTGCCTCTCTACTGGGAATTAATTGTTTCGTAACGCCCCAAACTTTACGCTAAAGAGAAATAAACCATCTGGTTGTATTTTATTGATTAGAGTGAGTTCAATTAGAAATATCAGAGCGAGTAGCAACAGCAAAAAATTGTAACTGAATCGCACCACCCCAATGGTTTTCTTTTGCCCGAGCATGGGGCCGCTTATTACGAAAACACAATTAAAATGCTCTTCTGTACCGCGAATATTAACGATGTACTACCTTCCGGTAGATAGATAGCCCGTCCGACAATATATATTTTCTGATATATTTATTTCTTATTTCCGCTTGGAGAAATTTCTTTTTTTCAAAAAGTTACACCAAAACTACACCTACAATCACACGTATCTTTCAGACAGGTTCAATCTTATACAGAGAAAATAATAACAATATCGTTGTGAGTCTCTCCCAAACTCACATGTGGTCACCTTAAACTGCAAACAAAAGGCAGTGACCTGCACTCAAGAATTTCTTCGTCAAGGTGATTCAACGTTACTGAAAAGCAACGGCCAGCAAAAACCGCTGACAGAGACTGTTTGGTTACTACAACTACAACACCAGCACGAACATAAGCATATGCGCAACCCGGTCGCTGGAAATTACAAGAACATCAAACACAAACACGGTGCATGCATTTGCAGGGCGACAGCTAGCAACAACAACAACAACACAGTCACAGTTTATGCACGATTGACAAACATTAGCACTGGTACAGCGAATGCACAATTGCAATCCGATCGCTGGCAATAACAACAACAACTCCACTAAGTTAGCGGAAGTAAAGGCAACAACAACAGTATGGCAATGTTGGTACAATTACAGGTGAAGGTCTTGGTCAAGATTATGCAATATGTTCGGGAAGAATCGACGACGATCGCGGATCATGGGAATATTAAATATTGCATGATTGATCTATATAAACGAAGCTTCGACGACTGGAAAGGGACTCCTTCTGCGAGCGTTTTCACCCACGGGCCACGACGTCGGAAGCATAGGGCAGTTTCAAGTTAGGATATAGTAATTCTATTTAGACCTAAGGATCCAAAACATTAAATAAAAGGATTAAACCTTAGGTACAATCTTTTATTTAAAAGGAAATATAGGGACTATTATACGCTCGACACTGTCTGAGCGCTTAGTTCCCTATATCTCAGCATTGGAATAAAGGAACGTTTACACGCTCGACCCCGTCTGAGCGCTTCGATTCCTTAGATTCGAACATTATTTGGCGCAGCTGGTATTCGACTGACTTTCAGTTGGATGAGAACTCAGTTTCCTCAAGGCTTTGAACTAAATTATATTGATCGCTATGCAGCTTGGCGCATTTTGCTAAGGTGGAATTGTGTCAATTTTAATTAGCGACTAGTTGCTACCACAGGGCAAAAAAAAAAGCTTATTATGCTGCATGGGAGATTGTAATTTTAAAACAAAGATTATTTTGTCAAGGATATCTTGCCAATATATCTGGGCAAAATTCTTAGAAGAGATATTGAAGACATAATTTAATATTCAAAGTGTACATACATGAACGGCTATAAACGAATTTCGCCTGAAATTGGAATTGTGTCAATTTTAATTAGCGACTAGTTGCTACCAAAAACAGCCGATCAATTCATTAGCACGATTGTATGGTAAAACACAAGTCAATATTTTTTAACGCAAGTGAATATATTTTTGAGAATTCTGGCGTCTGGGCAGAAGTATTGAAATAATTTTGTTTTACACCACGACGGTAGCAGTTACCAAGCACAACAAATTTAAATCAACGATTGCACCAAGCAATGTGGCGCAGAATAAATAAAATTAAAATGTTTTTCAAAAGTTCCCAGGAAAAGAACACATCAATCAACACATTCAACATTCCAGAAGCGCAGAATAAATAAAACGAAAATGGTAAGAAAACTTTGTATTCGATTTAATTGCTCTGGGTCTTGTCTGATAGAACAATCCTTATTAATTCGAAACGGGAAATGAACTAAACGCCTACAACACATCAAAAAAAGTCTCCGATTAATTTAACAAGGTTAGCAATAGCAAAGGATTTGGAGGATCAGGCAGTAGATTTTAGAAGAGGTTATACTAATAAATTTTAAGATAAAACACCCTTACTAGAAAATCAACAAATTCGTTGTTCCTTTTGCAAGATTGAAGGTCACTCTTGGGATTTCTGCTTAAAAAGAAGGAACACACCTTATTGCACAAGTTGTGATCAGTATGGTCATGAATAAAGCGTACGGTGCAATATGAGGACCACAAGCCAAATTTTGAAATTATGTACTTATTGCGGAAGAAATGGGCATTTAGAGAGCACGTGTTTCAGTAAGATGAGAACTTTTTTTTGTTAAATTTGTCGAATGAAGGGGTCACATAAGTAACATATTTTACACACGAAAAAAGTAGAAGAATATTACGGAAGCAGGGCAGTTCCAGAATGGGGCACAACCTAATAGAGGAGAAAGACGAAACAGGGAAAATCATATTTATAAACTTATGGCAAACAATTTTGATTCAAATAGCACAAGAATTTTTAATTTGTACAATCAGGAAAACCCCCAGCGGCCCGGTCTTGGCCGACAGACCGGAATGCCCAGACAAAGCGAGCATATCAAGGGCCAAATCAAAGTCTAAATTTGAAAACAACAGAAGACAAATCAAAAAATTATATAGAATTAAAGGAATTAGACATAAATAGGATGATGTAGAAGAGAAACAGATCACTATAAATGGCATGAATTTTGAAAAAGATAAACAGATCACATGTATAAAAATAAGCGGTAAAAAAGAATGTTTATTGAAAAATAAAAAACAAATGACTCATTTCAACGACAATGTCGTGGTTCACTTTTACGAAAGTGATATACCAGTTATGAACAGAGAAATGGGAACTTTAAAAATTTTAAAACCATCAAAATTAGATGAAAAAGCACATTTAATAACTTATTTTCATTCCCAAAAAGAGGAAACACTAAGTGTGAAAACTGCTGAAATTGCAAAAAGTAAAAACGAAGATAAGAACCAGTTTTTGCTTTTAATTTTATCTTTTGTGTTACATATCTTCGCAATTTTAAAGGAAAACTTATTTAGTTTGAGCAATGATATAAGCAAATGGTTACATAGCAAAATTAAAGAACCTTGTAGGAACCTGATTAGAAATAGCCCCCAAATCTTTAATACGCAATGTCCAAGTTCAGTGTCAGACGACGCGTTTATAGTATTTCCTAGTGGACAAGCTGTAGATGATAGGGTTGCCTTGTTAGTGGACACTGGGCTGGATAAAAGTTTGATGAAGTCAGATGTGTTGAAAATAGGAACTAATTCAGGAAAAAGCAGATTTTGAGAAAATATAGACATTCAGAAAAACGTAAAGATTATGCATTCAGAGCTAAGTCAATCAGAGTCACTTTAACTCGTCGTTCCCAACATCGATAAAATTTGTATTGCAGAGGCAGTTACGATCAAAGCGAGGGAAGCAAAAGTGGCACCGATATGCAAGAAATTAGTGTTTAACTGTAAGGAAATTGAGAAAGAAGAAGTTAATGATAAAAAGGGACTATCTAGCGATGGGGATGATGTGAATAAAAAGTCTAATGAATTGGAACATGAGTTCGACGAGGAGGTCGAGGATAATTTTTGTGGTAAAAATAGTAATAAAGGATTTGAATTCGACAAGGAGGTCGAGAATCATTCTTGTGTTACTAGAAGAGATGGTACTAATGGTAATAGAGAAAAAGTTGAAGAAATTTTGAAAGGAAATCCACCAGATAGAGATAGAAATCCTCATGAGAAGGTATCAGTTGAAAATGTAAACCTAAATGAAGAGTCAGAGGTTATAGAGCTGACGTTGTACAAGTATTTCAAAAGTCCGAATGTAATGCAAATATCAATTCAAAAGGTTCTCTCCATTGTAAAAGAATATGTTCTCAAACAAAGCAAATCTAAATTAAAATTCTTGCAAACGAAGATAAAACTTACAAGAGATTTACAAGATCTAGACAAATTTTTCCCCCATAACTACAATGTGCCGTAGTCTGATTCATAATTAAAAATATTTTCTCAAAAACGGAAACTGACTGTTTATACCATTATTATTGTAAGGGTTCCTTTATGGGTAAAGAGCACATTGCCTTTAAAAGAACCAGGAGAGACTCAGGGCACATAATATGTATTTTTTATGTTTTTTTTTGGTTAACCAAGAAGTCCGACCACAAAAGCGATAGCGAGCCGGTAAAGCAAGCAAAGCAAAATAAATTGGTAAATATAAACAAGTATATACAGATATTCACAAAATATTTTTATATACTCAAAAACGTTTAATTCAAAATCAATACCTTGAAAGCATAGGTATTTTTGCGCTTATAAAACACTTTCTACTGTTTGGACGAAAAGAATATGAGAAAAAAAAAATTATTTTTGAGAGAATAACATAAGTACATATATAAAAAAAAGATATTATACTTAAATTCATAAAAAACACAAATATCGTAATACTTGAAAAAAAAAAGAATTTATTTGCAAGAAAATATTCAAATTAATACAAAAATATTATATAACTATCGAAAAATGAAAAAGACACTAATTTAAACCTATAATCAGGTAATTAAAACTTCATTCAATAAAAAATCGAACAATTTTAAAAATTTTAAAAGAGGAAGAATGTAAGAAAAAAAATTTTTAGAATATGTGTAGCTAAACTTTATGTGAAGAAAAATTTATATAATTTAAGTTTTTCATTAAATTATACCAATTAAAAAATAAATTAAAATAAATTTTTTTTTTTATGATGCAAGATTTTATAAAAAGAAATTATAAAAAGAGTAAATTTGCAACCTTCCTCAAAGAGGGGGAACGAATCGATTACAAAACAAATTTTATTAAAAACCTATTAAAACCCGATCAAAATAAAATGTTAATTAAGAAATATATAGAACACAAAACAAAATTGTAAAAGAGAAAATTTGTTAACATTTACATTAACGTCTAAATTACGCAATAACTTAGCAATAAGTCATCACTTAGAACTTCAGCCCTCAACTGTCAACCAAAGATGATGTTTTACTCCAAACTGCTTATGGCCAGACCAATTCAAAATAGAACAGCAACAAAATACAGCCTTGGAATAATTTAACAAAGTCTAGTGGTAAGCAGATGCACGTCACTATGCACCAAGCCTTATGAAAACAGGATGGACGAACAGCGAGAATGTTCACCTCTACCAGCCATCGCCAAGGTGAAATCAGACTTACGACACAAATAGCTTTCAACAAATCATCTTCCGATCGCAATGTGCTCCAAACAACTTTCAACAGCAACATTAACATGAAAATCATCCAGTAAAATCTCAACCGCCACAATTTAATCGAACTGATGCATGACAAGAAGCGTTCAGTTCGGAGTTTTCTATCGTCGCCTTGTTGCGACTTTCTTCAAAGGAGGAGGGATGTTGTAAGTCTCTCCCAAACTCACATGTGGTCACCTTAAACTGCACACAAAAGGCAGTGACCTGCACTCATGAATTTCTTCGTCAAGGTGATTCAACGCTACTGAAAAGCAAAGGCCAGCAAAAACTCCTGACAGAGACAGTTTGGCTACTACAACAACACCAGCACGAACATAAGCATATGCGCAACCCGGTCGCTGGAAATTACAAAAACATTAAGCACAAACACGGTGCATGCATTTGCAGGGCGACAGCTAGCAACAACAACAACAACACAGTCACAGTTTATGCACGATTGACAAACATTAGCACTGGTACAGCGAATGCACAATTGCAATCCGATCGCTGGCAATAACAACAACAACTCCACTAAGTTAACGGAAGTAAAGGCAACAACAACAGTATGGCAATGTTGGTACAATTACAGGTGAAGGTCACGGTGAAGATTATGCAATATGTTCGGGAGAATCGACGACGATCGCGGATCATGGGAATATTAAATATTGCAAGATCAGCAAGATTGATCTATATAAACGAAGCTTCGACAACTGGAAGGCGACTCACCCACGGCCCACGACGTCGGAAGCATAGGGCAGTTTCAAGTTAGGATATAGTAATTCTGTTTAGACCTAAGGATTCAAAACATTAAATAAGAGGATTAAACCTTAGGTACAATCTTTTACTTAAAAGGAAATATAGGAACTATTATACGCTCGACACTGTCTGAGCGCTTGGTTCCCTATATCTCAGCATTGGAATAAAGGAACGTTTATACGCTCGACCCCGTCGAAGCGCTTTGATTCCTTAGATTCCAACAATATCATGCATAGTTTGCACAGAGAGAAGGGAATACGAGAAACAAAAACTTTTCATCCTAATGCTTGACTTGAAAAAAAAAACAATTTTTTTTTTTTTTTATGAATCAGAGATTTCTTCTTTTAAAAAAATTAAGGGGATTTCATTAAAATCGGGACACCATTGAAATAATAATTTTCACACTTCTCCTCCTGTATTAAGCACTACGAGATAATTTTTTTTTTTTTTAAGAAATCGAAACGTGAAATAATAAGTACGCTTTATTCTTTACAGAAAGCTGAAGAACACACAACAGCACAAACAAACATCCGCAGAGCTACCACGATCGTTTCCTTTCTTCATTTAATTCAAACGATCGCAGAGTAGTCTAACGAATCTTTGCTATATGTATGCTTGATTTGCCATTGTATGGCCACGGGGAACTAAAAAGTGAGCTCCAGTTGAAACAGCACGGTGCGAGTAAAGCTCGTACGCCATATCGCTCTGGGTTGAATGAATATTTTGTTTTCGTTATGAGATATATTCTCTGCTAACAGCTTAATCGCTTCGCTTAACTCGCACATGTCGGTGTTTTCCTCGCCGAGTTCTCTTCGAACTTCTCGTGTTTCCTCTCTTGCAGCTTCTTCTTTCCTTCTCTCGGCTTTCTCTTCTCCTCTGTCGGCTTCTTCTTCTAGTATATTCAACGATGACGCGAATGGACTTCTTTCTGATTCTATTTGTTTCAATTGAGTGTCTTTCCTTCTTTCGGCTTCCTCCTCTCCTCTGTCGGCTTCTTCTTCTAGTATATTCGACGATGCCGCGAATGGACTTCTTTCTGATTCTTTTTGTTTCAATCGAGTGTTATAACGGAGTTTCGGATTCTCATTAGCTAACGTTTCATTGTTCATATTTCTCGCTCGCACTCACTGATATGTAAGAACCGAACGCGAATCGGTTGAGCCCCCAAATGTAAAATGTGATGATAGCTAGATTTTATTTAATTCGAATTTATCAAGTTATAATACTAAGGAGAAAACAGTTTTAAGAAAATGAAAATCAACGACAGCTAGGTATTCGCGACTGCGACTGCTAAAACGGCTAACAAAATGCTGCGTCGATATGACTTTTCGGACCACGGCTACGGCGCAACCTTTCTCGAGTGGCTTCCTGGCACGACTGATTAAAACCCGCAAAAAACGATGACTGCTGACAACCGAACTGCGCTATGACTGCTGTCAAGTAGGGCTGCCAACGCTTAGCATATCCTCCTTCTTACATATATAGAACACAAAACAAAATTTTAAAAGAGAAAATTTGTTAACATTTACATTAACGTCTAAATTACGCAATAACTTAGCAATAAGTCATCACTTAGAACTTCAGCCCTCAACTGTCAACCAAAGATGATGTTTTACTCCAAACTGCTTATGGCCAGACCAATTCAAAATAGAACAGCAACAAAATACAGCCTTGGAATAATTTAACAAAGTCTAGTGGTAAGCAGATGCACGTCACTATGCACCAAGCCTTATGAAAACAGGATGGACGAACAGCGAGAATGTTCACCTCTACCAGCCATCGCCAAGGTGAAATCAGACTTACGACACAAATAGCTTTCAACAAATCATCTTCCGATCGCAATGTGCTCCAAACAACTTTCAACAGCAACATTAACATGAAAATCATCCAGTAAAATCTCAACCGCCACAATTTAATCGAACTGATGCATGACAAGAAGCGTTCAGTTCGGAGTTTTCTATCGTCGCCTTGTTGCGACTTTCTTCAAAGGAGGAGGGATGTTGTAAGTCTCTCCCAAACTCACATGTGGTCACCTTAAACTGCACACAAAAGGCAGTGACCTGCACTCATGAATTTCTTCGTCAAGGTGATTCAACGCTACTGAAAAGCAAAGGCCAGCAAAAACTCCTGACAGAGACAGTTTGGCTACTACAACAACACCAGCACGAACATAAGCATATGCGCAACCCGGTCGCTGGAAATTACAAAAACATTAAGCACAAGCACGGTGCATGCATTTGCAGGGCGACAGCTAGCAACAACAACAACAACACAGTCACAGTTTATGCACGATTGACAAACATTAGCACTGGTACAGCGAATGTACAATTGCAATCCGATCGCTGGCAATAACAACAACAACTCCACTAAGTTAACGGAAGTAAAGGCAACAACAACAGTATGGCAATGTTGGTACAATTACAGGTGAAGGTCACGGTGAAGATTATGCAATATGTTCGGGAGAATCGACGACGATCGCGGATCATGGGAATATTAAATATTGCAAGATCAGCAAGATTGATCTATATAAACGAAGCTTCGACAACTGGAAGGCGACTCACCCACGGCCCACGACGTCGGAAGCATATTGCAGTTTCAAGTTAGGATATAGTAATTCTGTTTAGACCTAAGGATTCAAAACATTAAATAAGAGGATTAAACCTTAGGTACAATCTTTTACTTAAAAGGAAATATAGGAACTATTATACGCTCGACACTGTCTGAGCGCTTGGTTCCCTATATCTCAGCATTGGAATAAAGGAACGTTTATACGCTCGACCCCGTCGAAGCGCTTTGATTCCTTAGATTCCAACAATATCATGCATAGTTTGCACAGAGAGAAGGGAATACGAGAAACAAAAACTTTTCATCCTAATGCTTGACTTGAAAAAAAAAGCAATTTTTTTTTTTTTATGAATCAGAGATTTCTTCTTTTAAAAAAATTAAGGGATTTCATTAAAATCGGGACACCATTGAAATAATAATTTTTCACTTCTCCTCCTGTATTAAGCACTACGAGATAAATTTTTTTTTTTTTGGAAGAAATCGAAACGTGAAATAATAAGTACGCTTTATTCTTTACAGAAAGCTGAAGAACACACAACAGCACAAACAAACATCCGCAGAGCTACCACGATCGTTTCCTTTCTTCATTTAATTCAAACGATCGCAGAGTAGTCTAACGAATCTTTGCTATATGTATGCTTGATTTGCCATTGTATGGCCACGGGGAACTAAAAAGTGAGCTCCAGTTGAAACAGCACGGTGCGAGTAAAGCTCGTACGCCATATCGCTCTGGGTTGAATGAATTCCTGCTTTGTATAAATGATGATTAAAGAATTTGGAGGAAGTTGAAAATTTTCGTCCCAATTCTCGGGAATAAGGCGTTCTTGATGTTTCTTTTTGAAAATTTCACACCTTTTAATTTTGCATTATTTTTCTTAAATAATTTAGTAAGCGAATCTCTTCAGTACATGACCATTCTATACTGCTCCTACAGTGATTTCCCTGTTCAATTCTTACATAGGCCCATGCCCTTATTAGCGAGGTTTCTTTTTAACCAAATTCAACATTTCGATTACTCAAAAGTTTGCACGATACCCGCTTAAAACTTTCCAGCTAAGTAGAATACCAGCTCCTGTGCCGCCTAAAGAATGAAAGGATACGTATCCACTCAACCGTTTAACCCAAATGCGCACAGTTAAAAAAAATAATTTGACGATATTAAGGGCCACTAAGTTCGCGATACCTAAGTGTCACTTGTCCTATATTTTTTGCAAATAAGAGGTAAATGAAAAAAAGGTAAATGGGAAAGATTGCTTATGACTTACCATTTTTAACGAGGTTCGAAAATTCGGCTGCGCCAGTGTAACGTTTTCTTTTATATACATTTTATATATATATATTATATATATATATATTATATATATATATATATATATACGTATGTAGGAGTGATGGTTTTTCTTCGTTCTGCAATGATTGTCTCCGGTTGGGAGTCGAATAAAATCGCGAACTACGTAACTTTGACTTTCTTTTTATTATAATATTTCTCTTTTTGTTTCTTTCGCTTATGTATCCATATATTTATTATACTACCCCCAGTTTTTAACCAGAACGGAAGGGTACGCGAAAACCATTCAAAACACTAGTCCTTTCTGAGGACTTGAAATAACGGCACATTTTTACAAAGAAAAACACTTGTCCCTTGTTGGAGACTTATGCATATTCTCGTTTGGAGTGACACTAGTCCTTTCTGAGGACTTCAAATTATAGCAAATACTAACAAAGAAAAACACTTATCTCTTGTTGGGGACTTATGCGATTTTTCATTTGGAGTGACACTAGTCCTTTCTGACGACCTGGAATTCCGCAAACCCTAACAAGGAAAACGCTAGTCTCTTGTTGGGGACTTATGGGAACATTCGTTTGGAGTGACACTAGTCCGTTCGGAGGACTTGAATTTTCGGCGCATACTAACAAAGAATACACTTCGCCCTTGTGGGGGACTTATGCGATGTTTTGTTTGGAGGAGTTTTGGAGGACTTGAATTTTTGGCACACACAACCAAAAAAAAAACACTTCACCGTACAAGGGACTTGAATATTACTGGACGAACATTTTTACGGAAACAACGGCCCGTCTCTATCGTTCAAAACTCAACATTTGACTTTTGCGTTAGAAAATTTTATTTTCCTTGAAAACTTCGTGCCGCGACTTAGCCGTAGACGGCTTGGTGGCTGCGACGGCGCACATACGTTCGGCCAAGATGACTTGGAAAGCGATCTGCCTGTACCGATCGTGGGAATGCAACGTCGGCAGAATTTTCTCTTGTCCAGTGCCTGGGTTTTCCACTGCCTAGCTCAGACGGAGCTGTGCAGATAAGCACTAAAACCCTTTGGGCCGTTTATTTTGGTTTGAGTTTTTTGTTTCTCTTTTTTTACGATAAATGTTTCCTTATGATACATTGTAGGGAGAATGTAAGTTTTGGTTTAGGCTTTAACGGCCGGAAGGCCTAATGGTACGAAACTTTAAGCCGAAACTCTTTTTAACTGGCCCTGTTGGGAGTCACGCCTTGACTGCAACATTAAGGTCCCCTTCTGCTCCACCTCTGCAAACTCATAGAAGTGTTGAATGTTGTTACACAAGCGTCAGCACATCAACCGGGCATGATATCCGATACTCAACAATAACAACAACAAGTATCATGCCCAGCGACCGACGATGAGCGAGCAACGATCAATTTAGCGGAGAGACAGACATAAAGAAAGAACAATTAAAGGCAACGACACCAGAAACGCGGAAGTGCAATTCAGCACTAATAACTGGGTCAATTGTTCTGTGGCAATATCACAGCCGAGAAACAATAATGAGAAGAAGTTGTATCACTTCGAAGTACTATTGTGACAGAGCCAGGTCAGCACTTCTACTGCATATAAGCAGAGTCTCGATCAACGGAAAGGGAGACTGATTGTGATCGTTCCAGCAGAAGTCTCGTCTAAGCGCTCGTATTATCACGAAGCCACGACGCTTAGATCTAGAATAGGGAAGTTTTAAGTAATTGTCTGGAGCTAGGATTCGCATATATTTCTGTTAGACATGAGGATTACATTTTATAAATAAAAGGATTGAACATTGTCAATCTTGTCTTTTATTTAAAAGGAATATAGGATTGTATGACGTGCGTACTTGTAACGATGTACTTTATTTGCCGGGATAAGGTCTCAGTCAATCCAGGGGTTCGTTTACAAGAAAATTTATATTTTTGCAGGGTACCAGTTACCTTCACTCCGTTTGGTCTTCTCTTCAATTCCTTCCTTTACGGACTCGTCACGTATATGGGGAAAAAAACAGAGCGGGTAGGTTCTTTTTGTCCTTTTCTTATTTTTATTTATTATTCCTTTTCTTATACTTAGTCGTTTTCTTAATCAGAATTACATAATATACAGTGTTGTGGCCGACGTGATTTCGGCGCTATGGGGCCGCTCCGGCACGAGCAGAGGTTCGTAGTATGGCAGTGGTCGAGTTGGACGTCACGAAGCTTCGTTGTGTGCTTCAAGGATCGCGAGTAGGGCGCGAGTCACGACTGTTATACACACGAAGTGACTATACTAGAAGTTCAAAGCGGGGCGCGAGTCACGACTGTTATAACACACGAAGAAGACTATACTAGGGTTCAAAGCGGGCGCGAGTCACGACTGTTATAACAACACGAAGTGACTATACTAAAGGTTCAAGAGCGGAGCGCGAGTCACGACTGTTATACCACACGAAGTGACTATACTAGAGTTCAAAGCGGGCGCGAGTCACGACTGTTATACCACACGAAGTGACTATACTAGAGTTCAAAGCGGGCGCGAGTCACGACTGTTATACCACACGAAGTGACTATACCCAAGTGCCACGCCGTCGTACCCTTTAATCTCGATATCCCAACATTAATTGGCGCAGCCGGTATTCGACCGAATTTCGGTTGGATGTGAATCGAATATAAGGATTTTCAAAGAATTATCCTAAATCGTTGATGTGATTTGACATTGAGCATAAGAGTCAAGCTGAGACGGAACCTTATTTGGTTTTTAACGCTGGTGAAATCAAAACCGCATAGAAAAGCTCTAAGCTCCGTGATCAGAAAAGCGCACACGATTGGGGTGTTTTTAACGAAGAAAACATTATCGAGTAACGTTTTTAAGCGTACTCTGAGGGTGTTTTTTTCGAAAGATTTTTATTTTTTGAAAATTTTAAGTGTAAAAACTCTTTTTCAAATCTTAGTGTCAGGGCAGAAGTATATGTGAAGGAATAAAATTCAACGATAGCAGTCCAAAAAAAAAAAACAAAGAAAAGCAGAGTAAAAAAAATTAATAACAAACAACGGTTGCAGTCCCCAAAAACAAAAAAAAATAATAAAGAAAAGCATAGTAAACAAAAAGACGACGAGAATATTGAAAGAAGCAGAACAATGAAACTGGTGAGTGCATTAAAATATATTTTTTTCACCTTGAGTCCCTTTTGGTACGAATTTTTGCGCTAAAGAAAGTTTTTTCGCTTTAAACTTTTATTAAAATTACAATTTTTTGCAAACGATTCTGACGCGATTCTAAGAGAAGCAAAGGAGATAAAATAAAGAAATTGGATAATTAATAAAAGATAACACAGTGTTAGTATACCAACAATTAGTATCAATATGACGCACCAACTACAAAAAGATGAAGTGATGGATAAGGTAAATCGCTTGGTGCCATGTTTTATAGAAATTATTGGTACAGATATGACCGCAGAAGTTTTAAAATTCATTGCAGGATTAGAACTAGTAAAAAAAGCCTTAAGTACCACGGAAGTCGATAGTGTTTTACTCTGCATGAAACAAAGACTGATGGGGAAAATTTTTTATCAAAGCTAATCAAATTAAATTCGGTAGTATTGACGAGTTAGGAAATTTCATTAAAAAATAATGTTTACCACGTCGAAATCTTGAAATTATGAGGACTGATTTATTGAACGCACAATGTAGAAGCTGCATCAGCACTTAGCGAATATAGGAATTTAGCGACAAAGATGTTTGTTTTGGGAATAAGGGATCCATTAATGCGAAATCGCTTGGAGCTTTTTAAAAAAACAGTCTATAGCTGATTTAATTAAAGTAGCAGAAGAATCAGAAGAACTCAATGCATATGGTAATTAGTTTTCAACTCAAGTTTTAGAAAAAAATATTCGCTGCTCTTATTGCAACATTGACGGTCACACAAGAGACGATTGTCATTTAAGAAAGAATACACCATAGTGCAATGTTTGCCGGCAGTATGGGCACGAAGCCAGCACCGTTTGTAGAAGAATTGGTACACAGCAAGTGAATTATCAGATTACAAGCAATTATTGCGGAAAAGAAGGGCATATGGAAATTAAAAGTTTTGGTCGGCTTAGAAATCTATTTTGCAATATATGTCAAATGAAAGGCCACGAAAGTAACACATTTTGTAAAAGAAGGCAAGATATTTATAATATGCAAGAAATTCAGCTCCTGAATAGAGCACCGTTTGTAAGAGACCCAATTCAAAATAGGACAGAAAATTTGTCAACCAGTCGTACAATCATCAATTTTCACCACATAGTGGGTCGAATTGTTTCATAAATAACTTCCATGAAAATAGCCGCACTGATATACAGTGCTACAAATGCTATCAACTTGGGCATACAGCGAGATTTTGCAAGGCGCAACAGCAAGAAAATAGTAGTCAGGGAAAGTCGCAGCGGCCCGGTGAAGGCAATAGACCGGAATGCCCAACTTAAATGTCAAAGTTCAAAGGCCAAGTCTAGTCTCCGGCGATAAAGAGATTAAATTAGACGAAATTAGTCAGAAAAGATATGATTTAGAGGAGCTAGATTTATCAAAAATTTTGTAAGACGATGCAGTTGAAGAGAAGAATAATCAAAAGTTATAAAAAATAGACAGTAACAAAGAACTTTTACTTAAAAAAGCGAGAAAAAATGTTACATTTAGAGATACAGTAGATTATTTTAAAGAAGACGGAAGCTTTACGTCTCAAAATAATGAAAATGTTAATACGTCGAGTTTTAAGGAAAGTGTCATTTCGCAATGAAGAGCGATTAAACGGAAGAAGCCAGAAAAAACAGAGGAACTGGTGATGAATAAAAACGAAGAATTGTCAGACGAAGCGTTTGTAGTGTTTCATAGTCAACAAACGGTTAATGCAGAAATTACATTGTTGGTAGACACTGGGGCAGAAACGAGTTTAGTTAGATTAGAATCATTAAAAGACCCATCGAGCATTGATGAATCAGAGAGAAGAAATATTTCAGGAGCATTCGGAGGTTCTATATGTACTAAAGGTACAATAACATTGACTTATTCGAAAGACGCTAAATTAAAATGGAAATTCCATGTTTTGCCGGAGGGGTCAAAAATTCCAGCAGATGGCTTAGTAGGCCGAGATATATTTCAGAATAGAGCTGTTGTAAACCTTATCAAGAAAAATATTTCGCTTTTCGATAACGGAAAGCAAATAGCGCGTTTACCATTTAGTAGTTTAATGAAGAAGAGAGATGATGTTTCAATTAAAGAAGAAAATTCAATGGATATTTTTAAAGACAACCCACTGAGTAGGCTGCACAATTCCTCAATAAAGGCACCGGCTTTACCCTCGGAGGAAAATAAAGAAAAACGTAAAATATCATGAGACGAGAAGTTTAATTAAACATTAAGATTTTAGTAACAGGTCATTTATTTTCAAAAATCCAAAAATAATTAGAGGAGTATTAGAAAAGTCTTTTGATACAGTGAAAGGAGTCTATAAATGTCTTTTTTTAAACAGTTGTTCTTATACAAACAATTTTCAAATGGGATGGCGTAAACCGTAACGTAAAATCAAATACAAGCAAAAGCGAAATTTCAACTTTAAAAAAGAATCTTCTAAATAAAATATTTGCGTACAATTTAAAAGTGCCGTAAAGAGTTCTGTAAAAAGTCATTCGAAAAACAAAGATTTTTATCACGTTAAGTGAGGTCCTACTGTTTTTACACTTAATTTTAACTAGGAATTTCTTTTTAATATCGCTTAATGCGATGTATTAATAAGAACGCCGTATCGAAACTTATAAAAGCCAGATATCTCGAAAACTAATTTGGAGTCTTACAGTCACGAATATTTTGAACAAGCCCCGGTATACGTTTCAATTGAACTAAAATCTTCGAAATCAAAAGT
This sequence comes from Chlorops oryzae, assembly GCA_020466095.1. Taxonomy (NCBI): domain Eukaryota; kingdom Metazoa; phylum Arthropoda; class Insecta; order Diptera; family Chloropidae; genus Chlorops; species Chlorops oryzae. Next base: position 69,300,034 of record CM035808.1, on the reverse strand, counting down.
ATAATTAAGCAGAAAATAAAATCAAAAAAACTGAGAATGCAGTAGGGACTCGACAACCGTAATTTGTGTATTTTTTAATATTTTTTTTAGACAAGCTTAGGCACAAGATGTACTTGGTGGAAATAAAATTGGCCCGACCAGAAGAACGAGAAGGAAGAATAACAACAAAAACAGCAAAAATATTGGTAAGTATTAACAAGTATATACAGAATTACTTAATAGCTGTGTATATTCAAGAGAAAGTAAATTAAAGACAATACCTTGCAAATATAGGTATTTTTGACAGTATGAAAACACTGTAAGCAATTTAAGTTAAAAAAAAAAATATAATAAAAAAATTTTCAATAAAAAGAAATGGAGAAAATAAAAGTTAAAAAGATTACCTTTACTAAATTTGAAAAATGGATGGATTAGAACTAAATTTCTATAAAGAGAAAAAAAAAACAAAACAAAAAACAAACAAAACAGTGTAAGAAAAAACAAAAAATTAAGAAAATTGAGGAGTAAAATAAATACAATTATTTATATATATTATTTAAAAATACTACCGAGAAATTAAGTAAAAGAGGTAATAGTCGAAAAAATTGTAACAAACCAAAGATAGATGTATATAATTGTTTAAAAAGAAAGATTTTACGCAGGAAATAATAAATAGAAAAACAATTTTTGATACAAAGCTTTATATAAGAATATGAACAGTTATAGTATTACACAAAAATGTAACGAAAAAATCTTATGGGAGGGGTTGAAACTAAGTCAGATAGAATTTCAGAGAAAATCAAATTTGTAAGAAGAAATAAATAAAAAATAGTAATATACAAAAATGTAACGAAAATATCTTATGGTGAGGGGTAGAAACGATGACGATAGAAATTAAGGGAAAATAAAAGATATGAATAAATAATTATTATAATTTTAAGTTCTTATTAATGATAAAGTGTAGAGTAAGGAATTAAAGGAATAAGTGATTTAAAGAACAATATCTATGTATATTTTTTGAAGTATCAAAGACGGATTTATGTAAACGAGTAAAATAAGTAACAAAGAAAGTGCCAAAGTCAACAAGCCTCCAGCAACAACAGGCAAAAGTCTCAAAATTGCCTTTCTTCTTCGCCACTACAGCCGCGTGAAAATAAATACTTCGACATCAACTTACCAATACAGATAACCGACTTCTTTAAGAAAGGGAGAGAAGGGAGCCAACAATGACTCCCGGACTGAAACATTTTGCACCGATCAGGCTGGGTCTTCAAATCTAATTACAAGGCCAAATCAAATTTGCACAGTTACACAGTCATCACAAGTTATTCATTCACGCTGACATTACCACATCAACGAGGTTATGCTTACAACAATTTGAAGTCGAAACAGCAGTAGCCACTATATAAAGCAAATGGCACGTGGCAGAACAACAAGCAAAACTGAGGGTTATTATCATCGCTTAGGTCGCGATTTCCTTCACAGGGGGAGGGATGTTGGGAGTCACGCCTTGACTCCAACATTAAGGTCCCCTCCTGCTCCACCTCTGCAAACTCATAGAAGTGTTGAATGTTGTTACACAAGCGTCAGCACATCAACCGGGCATAATATTCGATACTCAACAATAACAACAACAAGTATCATGCCCAGCGACCGACGATGAGCGAGCAACGATCAACTCAGCGGAGAGAGAGACATAAAGAAAGAACAATTAAAGGCAACGACACCAGAAACGCGGAAGTGCAATCCAGCACTAATAACTGGGTCAATTGTTCTGTGGCAATATCACAGCCGAAAGACAATAATGAGAAGAAGTTGCATCACATCGAAGTCCTATTGCGACAGAGCCAGGTCAGCACTTTCACTGCATATAAGCAGAGTCTCGATCAAAGGAAAGGGAGGCTGGTTGTGACCGTTCCAGTAGAAGTCTCGTCTAAGCGCACGTACTATCACGAAGCCACGACGCTTAGATCTAGAATAGGGAAGTTTTAAGTAATTGTCAGGAGCTAGGATTCGCATATATTTCTGTTAGACATAAGGATTACATTTTATTAATAAAAGGATTGAACATTGTCAATCTTGTCTTTTATTTAAAAGCAATATAGGATTGTATGACGTGCGAACCTACCCAAGTGCCACGGCGTCATACCCTTTAATCCCCATATCCCAACAGCCCTAAAGTCCGGAATCTAAGAAAACAACTTCAGCAAATTCTCGTGACTGCGGTTATAAATTAGATTTCAAAATACTCGATACTGGATTATAATGTGAGAATACTTTGGAATTATAGAGATGCCAATTCGGCACAAATTCGTTTGGACGTTGCCATAAATTAACTTAAATTGTTTAGGTATTTAGTTGCAATGTGGAAGAAATCTGGTTTCCTCCGGATCGCAATAATGCAGTTGGACTGTCAAGATTATTCATTGTTGTTTTCTCGTTGTTTCTTTGGACCGTAAAGACAGCGGTTCCCAACCTCTCTTGGCGTGGTCGCCACACTACGTTTATATAGTTACATATTGCTGATGCTGCAATATATGAAATTCTCATGGTCGGTGTCATTTCGTCTAGAACACTTTACTTAAGGTTGACTACGATGTTCAACTGCAAGTGAAATTACATGGCCGTTATTGCCACAGTGTTGTTGTTGCACTTTACTTCAATTCGTTGGACTTCCGGCGCACATCTCATCGTTTTCGGGGCTCCGTTTGCCGTTCGAAAACTAATGGCACGCAGGTTTCATTCACCGGTTTTTGGTTTTTGCGATCATGGGGTAAGAGAAAGTGCTTAAGAATTTTCCAAAGTGCTTACATTTAAACGGATTCTAAGCGTTCGTATTTGTTGTTGTGTTCTTTTGTGGAAGGCCAAGTAAGTAAAGTTAAGTTATTTTGATTGACTTACAATAGCTGAAACTGGTTTGAACAATCCACCTTTTATTATTTTTGTGAGATACTTTTTTTTGTCTTTTTGATTTTGTTTTTACTACATATAGTTAAAATCGGATTTTTGGTGCATTTAAAGGTCTGTTTACTAGGGAATTCTATTCAATAATGCTTTTTCTATCTTCCAAATATATTTGTAGTAAAAAAGTCACACTTTTGTTTGCCGCGCTTCGAAAAGTGGATAAAATTCAGAATATTTAAAGCTATGACTTCGAAATTCTTTTAGAAAAACATTAAATTGAATTTTCGTTTGTAATTTAGTTACATTTTTAAGTCTTATGCATAATGCACCAACAAAGCACCATGTAGGGTATTCAACCACGCGAACTGTCGTTCCAAGAAAAACTCTTTAGGCTGGCTACACTTGCTTGGGCTTAAATTTTGAGTGTTGTCGGCTGTCGTTTCCTCATTACCATACAATTTGTTTCAAAAAGACAGAATGAAGAAGTAATAATTAAAATTCGAAGCTAATACTTTTTTCATTTGCTACTTTGTTTTAAGTGATATAAAGATAAGGACAGTATCTGACTTCAGCACTTCTAGGCGTATTTTCATTATATTTTAAACAGGGCTTATTTACTTGTGCATAACAGAAAAAGTTAATCCAAATGTTAAGATACATGTGTTTCATGCCAGCGACACTCTGGCGGCTTTGATCTCGATGCCGAAATTCATTTTGATATGATTTCGAAACTGTGTTGTTTGCTTGCTATCGTGCCTTTTACAAACGCTAACTTCAACAATTATTAAATTGAAACACCTGCTACCCGTAACTGAAGACCTCCCGCGACTTGTGCGAACCTCAACAACATACGGAAACATCGTGGACAGCAATTTATCGCGTTGGAACGTTAATAAGTCTAACACTAAAGTAACAAACGCACCGGAATTTAAAATCGTGTATTGAAATTTAATTATGTAATATATATAATGATTCAATATACGAGCAGTTTTTTTTATATTGAATTTATTAAAATTAAACAACAATACAAAATACTTAAAATACTTTATATGTTGAACGATAAATTTTAGAGCATACGACCTGTTCGTAAATTCACAGCTCAAAGAAGGAAGAAGTCTTCAATCTGTCACATAAGCTGTCATAAGAACTGTTGCATAGTTTGCAAATAAAAAAGAAGCTGGCTTTTTTATAAACCGAAATTAGCTAAGTCGCTTCATTACGTCCCTTGGAGTATTCCTGTTAATGAGTGATCTGGCGATGGTCGGATGCCCTCAGCTGTTATAAGATGCTCAAGGAATTTAAGTTGCCGAACCCCAACTTCGGAATTAAGCGACGTTGATGGTAAGTACGTTTGCTCGAAGGCGATGTAAAGCCGTGCTGAGATGATTCTCGTGCTCTTTCACCGTAGATGATGCAATTCAAACATCATCCAAATATGCAAATGTGAAGGGCAACCCACGAAGTATCTCATGAATTAATCGTTGAAAGGTTTACACACCATTTCTTTACCCGAAGCACATATGCGTAAATTCGAAGAGTCCAAAGGGGGTAATAATGGCCGTCTTTGGTATATCATCTTCATGAACTGGAACGGCTAAAATTGTTCAAAAATCGTGGAGTTAAGGTAGCGGGTATCGGTAATGGACAGTTACTGCGTTCAGGGCTTTGTGGTTACCGCAAGGACGCCAGCTGCCGGCAGGTTTACGCACCATGTGCAGCATACTAGCCCAGTTGCTTCTCGATGGGCGGCACACACCTAATCGCATCATTATTTCAAATTCGTTACGTGCAGCGACCAGCTTCTCCGGTAACAACCGACGCGGACGACCGAATACAGGTTGGCCCGTCCTCTCTATCCGATGTGTTATCGTGGATTTTGTGTTAAGATTCGGTGTTCCTGATTTGGTTGTGTCTTCGTATTGTTTAAGTAATTTGGAAAAGTGTGTGTCCACGTTGAAGGATCTGATGCAAAATTTATTTGTCGTATCGAGAGTGCAAGATGATCTAAACGCATTATTTCGGTCGAGTAAGCAATAACCTTTACGATCTGGTAATTGCGCAAAATGTGCTAGGAAGTCTGCTCCTATAATCGCTTGGTTGACGTTTGCAATGAAAAATTTCCATATAAATTCACGTCGCAATCTTAAGTTCAGTTTTAATAAAACTTCGCCGTAGGTGTGTATTTTCGTTCCCTTTGCAGCAAAGAGTTACAAGGCCGTTGGTTTAATGGTGGACGACGACAATGCTTTTGGAACCATGGAAACGTTGGCTCCGCTGTCGATTAAAAAAGTCATCTTCGTAAAGGTGTCGCAGATTCGTAGGCGTGAATGCTTAAGAGCTCGTGGTTCGTTGTTGATTTTAGCGATTGTGTCAGGCGGTTGATGTCATTGAGATTTTTCGTCTTTAATGTGTGAGTTTGAGCATGGCGGTCGATACTTTGTAGCCTTGTCACCATATTTCTCGTGATACCAACAAAGCTAAGTGTTGTTTTTCCAAGTTCGAGAGCTCGGTCTGTTGCGTGTGCGAGAGCGGGAGGGACTGTTTTGCGATAACTTCTTTATTTCACGTGCCAATTCATCGACCTCTGCAGTGAGGTTATGTATAGAAGTGGCGCAAGTTGTTTCGAACACGCTGTTCTTCTGCAGCTGCATAGTTTCGTTAATGGCATCTGTGATATTTAATTTTTCCTCAATTTCTACTTTTGCAGCAATTATTGCCGGTTGAATATACGGTGGCAAGCGTGATACCCATAAATCAGATATGATCGTTTCACTTAAAAATTTTCCGGAGCCGCGCTTCATTTCATTATAGAGTTCACTTGGTTTCCTTTTGCCAAGTGTTATGTCTGACAATACGCGCTGCACTCGTTTTTGTTCGCTATTTGCGAAGTATTTTATTAACTCTTCTTTGATGTTATCATATTTTCGTGTAGCAGGAGTGGCATCGATTATCACTTTTTACTCCATCAGCTTTTGCGGCGGCAAGTTTCACAAACAATAACATATTTCCGGTTGTCTGATGAAATGTATGATGCCTCAAACCAAACGTCTAACGAGTAGAAGAATGCTTCTATGTCCCCCTCCGTTATTGTGGGTATCGGAATTCGAGGACCACTTGTAAGGGAATCGATTTGCTGTGAACAGTTATGTTGGGAAGTAGCACATGCTCCTTCTTCACATATCCCTTCTTCCGACTTGTTTCTTAGCACGGGTCACCAATTATAATGATTCAATATACGCGCAGTTGTTTAAAATATTGAATTTGTTATAATTAAACAACAATACAAAATACTTAAATTACCTTATTTGTTGAACGATAAATTTTAGAACATACGACCTGTTCGTAAATTCACAGCTCAAAGAAGAAGGAAGTCTTAAATCTAACTTTACATAAGCTGTCATAAAAACTGTTGCATAAATTGCAAATAAAAAAGTAGTTGGCTTTTCTTATAAACAGAACTTAGCTAAGTCGCTACATATATGATATATGGACTGCGTTGCGTTTGTTGCGTTTACGAAACTGTTGTAGGACCCCAGTTTTTGTGTTAAACTGCAATTTTTCTCTGCAAAAGCTTGAAAATTTGACTGTGCATGCAGCAACATTTATCCTTTATATGTTTTACGCAATTAACCTTAAGTAAACTACAAATTTTCTCCCAATTTCAGGGATTTTGATGCAGCCGAAACCGTCAGGGAGAAGTTTAACAAGCTTTGTGATGTAAAAGGTGTCCGTGGCCTAAGAAAACTTATGAAAGAGATCGCTATTACTGCATCGACGGGAAAACATGACAACGAATTAATTGGGAGTACAGCAATTAAGCTTAGTGTACTTTCTTAACCTTCAAATGAGAACCCTTAATCCCTCAATTGGTTTTTCAGGATATCTCTTTAAACGGCTCAACAATCTGGTGTAATCTCAAAAAAGATATAAGAGAAAATTCTAGAGGATCACTTCTTGTGGGAATTTCAATAAGCGGTGAAAAGAACAAAGATGTCGCCCTTCAAGAACATCGTCAACTTCTTAAGCTTCTTTTAGTGTATGAGCTGGGAGCAAATGAAGACGACCCTCATCCATGGGAAAAAAACCTTGACGCTCGGGCAGAAAATGTTTTAACGCATCATGCAATATACTGCGGTCTTAATAGCTTGGACTGCCTATTGAGCCGCTGGGTTGTTTTTGCAAATATGCATGAAGACTTCCCTCTCTCATTAGCTCTCTTTAATAATATTCTGAACCAAATAGCTCCGATTGTAAAATGTCTCCATATGAAGTGCGATGAAGTATTATCATTTTGGAATGGAGCTAAGTGTGTTCTTCCATCATGCATAGCCATCGTACAAGATTTTCGAGGGAGAAATATTAACGATAAACATATGACTGCAGACCTTCGTGAAGTTTTGGATTTTCTTGCAATTATAGCAACGTTGAGTACTCCTTCTGAACTAAATCTATTTCCAAAGAGTTTGTATCCTTGGTTGTCCCAAAATGACTCCTATAAATATGAGTTAAATGAAGTTATAGCCTCTGCAATCGCTACTGGCTCTCAGGACTGGTTAAACCAAATATTTGACATTCAAGCCTCTTTTAATGACAGCCCAACAATGATCGATGAGAAAACACTGAACTTTTTAATGAAGCTTATTCAAACGGTTCGCTCGGACTTGCAACGTGCAATGGAAAACCTCGACTTATATTTTTATCAGTAAGTACGATTACTGTTACACTTAAATATTTAAAAGTAAATATTCTTTTTTCAATAGGAGCATTGGTTTCAACCTTTCAGGATTTTTATTCAAGTTCTTTGATCCCCAACTTTCTCAAGTCATCGAAACGTCACTTAAAGAAATTTCTAAAAATTTGAAAAGATTACATATTCCAGACGATGACTTTGATTTTACAAATTATGTGGAAGTTTCTGATATGAGGACAACCTTATTTGAGCTTTATCTTATGCTAAAACGATTTGTTGAGCTAGGTAAGTGCTTTTTCTCACTAAAATTTCCTAAGCAGCCGCAAATTTCACTTTAATATATTAGGTGTAGTAAAAAGAAATCCATTATTTTTGCATTAAATTGAGGGCTTTATTTAAGATAGTTAGAATGACCCGATTTAGGTCAAATATGCGCTGTTTTGTTCGATAACTTGTTGCCATTTAAAAGGTAATTTCATTATGCCTCTCTCATAGAAGCCCTCGTTCCTATAAGCAAAAAATTGAGACAGTCGAATTTCAGAAGCCTCTCTTGAAGCGAATGTTTCACCAGCAAAATTGTTCGCCATGGACAGGAACAGATGGTAATCACTTGGTGCCAGGTCCGGACTATAAGGTGGATGCAGAAGAACCTCCCAACCAAACTCCCGGAGCTTCTGGCGAGTCACTATCGATGTGTGTGGCCTGGCGTTGTCCTGATGGAACACAATTCCTCTCCTATTGGCCAAAGCTGGCCGCTTATGGGCGATTGCTTCCTTCAGACGGTCCAATTGTTGACAGTAGAATTCCGAGTTAAGAGTTTTGCCGTATGGGAGCAGCTCATAGTAGATAATTCCCTGCCAATTCCACCAAACACACAGCAAAACCTTCCTGGCGGTCAATCCTGGCTTGGCCACCGTTTCCGCCGGTTCACCGTGTTTCGACCACGACCGTTTTCGCTTGACGTTGTCGTAAGTGACCCACTTTTCATCACCAGTCACCAACCGCTTCAGAAATGGGTCGATTTTGTTGCGGTTCAGCAGCGATTCGCAGATGGAAATTCGGTCTATGAGGTTTTTTTGCGTTAACTCGTGTGGCACCCATACATCGAGCTTCTTTGTGTATCCAGCCTTATTCAAATGGTTCCAAACGGTTTTTTGTGCAATCTTTAGCTCTTTTGCAATCGAAACAGTGCTAACATGACGGTCGGACTCGATAATTTCCATGATTTTATCGACATTTTCGACAATTGGCCTTCCAGTGCGTGGTGCATCCTTGACATCGAAGTTACCGGAACGGAATCGACGAAACCAAAATTGCGCATGATTGGCTGTTACAGTATCAGGTCCATAAACGCTTTTCACATTTTCAGCCGCCTGGCTTGCGTTTTCTCCCTTATCGAAGAAAAACTGTAAAATGTAGCGAATTTTCTCTTTGCTGATGTCCATCTTTGACAAGCTCTCAAACAAAACTGAATCAATCAATCAAAAAAGTGTCAAAAAAACTTTTTTAGTAGGAACTGTCATCTTTCTAATGCCCCCTAGCGGAACACGATCGGACTTATACAACCCGAGATGCAGATAAATAACGCCATCTATTGGAAAAATAATGGATTTATTTTTACTACACCTAATATATCAGTCGACAGAAATACATTACTTGCATAATATTGAATTAGCTTACTAATAACTACCAAATTAGTCCAGTCATTTTATGTTTCATCTACGCAAAAATTCCAACCCAGTATTCAGCACTACTAAAGAGTGATACGAAAAATCGACATTGATATCGTGCCGGCGTTAAAAGTTATATGGAGCAAAAGGTAAAGAAAATCACCAGAATCTTTATTTCCCAAACCTGGTGGCGCAAATGCGGAGGACTTCTGTGGAAAATATGTTTTTAGCTTCCTATTGTCAAGAATGTTGTCAAGAATGACAGTGTTCCAAACGTTACTACTTGGTTGTAGTTCAGGCACATAAACCAGAACTAAATTGCAAAATATAGCCCAAGTACTTTTACCAGTGCTAAGATATTGATTAGTCAAACGATTGAATTTAACTCTCTCTCTTTATTACTTGAAAAACTCTGTATTTATACAAATTTTTATTCGCTATGTAAATGCTAAATCAGTTTTTGCTGATTTGAAATATTGGCATTTTGATCAAATAAAGTCTAGAAAATTTATTTGGCTAACGCTGCAAGAAGTAAAACGACTGTAGTCAAGCGTGTGCATAATTGAAGTTTTGATTTACATTTATTTCTTTTTGTTTTATATTTCGCAATAATTTCACCTTGAACTTGCAATTTTCAGTATGCCAACAAAAATTCGAATTTATGCAAACATACAAACTGCAAGTCTTAAGCGTATTCAACATCAATGATACATATTCATACAAATATAAATATATAATTAAATTTGTAAACATTCTCCTGCCCGTTGAGTTGGCGAGCTCAACTCAACATTGAATTATGTTTCGATAACACTGAACGAATTTTGCTGACGTGTTGCCGGGTGGGGTTTATCTTGTGAGATGGAATTCTGCCGTCTGCAGGCACTGATGCTGTTCCAAAGTATGTACAATATAAACAATAGAATCACACTCGCGAGAGCTGAGTAGCTCAGAGTGTAACTGTGTTTTTTTGCAGACACCAATTGCGCCGGCAAGGCTGAAATTTTTGGTTGATGCTGAAGTTGAGTGAGGCCTTCAATTTGATTTGTAATTTTGTCGAGGTTCAGTGTTTTCATTTTTGTAGATTCTTCAAACGTAGTGGGTATGCTTCCAAATGATGCATATGATAAGGTGTGTTGATTCGTCCGCTCCTCGTGGCCATGGAGTGTAATAATGTTATTCTTAAGAACGTATTTTGAATCGATATTAAGGATCCCAGATCCGACAATGGTGATTCGGGACATTTCGGTTCCACATACTGAAGAGAGTTCCACCCTAGTGGTTGTCACGTAAATCCAGATATTTGTTTGGTACAATGAAGTAAAGGTAATATTATCGTGAATTTCGAATAGTTCACAATTTACTGCTGATTTGTTATTCAGGAGCTGGATCACACAATCAAATGCCGGGTATTGAATACCATACCGTAGTTGCTGATTCGGGCATATGTGAAGGTCATCACTAATAGTTGTGCATGTGGCAAATTCTTCTTTTGTTAAAATGGCCTATTGGTCGTAATGATTGTTGATCGCCAAAAAATCAACCTTTGGGTTGATTGCTATGATGCTGTAGCGCTTACTTCTTTGTTAGAAGGATCAGGACGTATGTAAATAACTAGTGGAGGATCACCCTAGTAACCATATCCACTCGCGTGAATAAATAGCCCAAGTTAGTTTCTTTAAAAATTAATTATTTATTTGAAACAGGAACAAAACTATATATATATTTTTTTTTTATATGCTTTCCAGACGTATAACGAAATCTCGAGATTTCAGAAAATTTTCGAACAAATTTGACATTTGAAATCGAGGCGATTTCAATTTTGTTCTGAAATCCCGAGATTTCGTTGTACGTTTGGAAAGCATATTTAAGCTAGCGAAAACCTATTATATCTTTTTGAAATTCCTTATAAAGAAAATTTTCAATTCGAAAACTATGTTACTAGATTAACAAAAAAGATACGATTTATAAAAAGCAATGATTGCTCGGTCGCTAAAATGCTGTTGTTAACTTTAACTGGAATTTGAGTTAAATTAATGAGTGAGTACGTTTGTTCATCTACTAGTGGTAAAATAAGCAGGAAAAATTAGGTGTTTTCCGGTGATAGCTGTATGTACGGTCATAATTTTGTAAAACTCCAACAATTGATCGTTGACTGTCGGTAGTGATCGCGAGGTGGGCAGATGTGCTTTAACTAATTGTAGTTCCTGTCTGAGTTGTTGCGGTGTCAAGATGAGTGGACTTATATGTCTATTGTTCGATTGGGTTAATGTGTGTATTAACTCCGATTATGTACGTTGAAGAGCTGTCATGACCATGGCAAGTTGCGTAACCAACGCAATTAGATGAAGTGAGCGCTGTAGTAGGGTTGTCTCGTTTTCACGATGGTTTATGTCCTCGGTAAAAATGTCCTGCAGTCGCTGAAACTGCGCTGCTGTGGCTTTCTCGTCTGTCTTCATGATGTTTAGCGTAAAATCAATAACCGAAATTTGGTTTCTGAGTAGATTCAGCAAATGATCTTCATTCTGTTTGACATTTTCGATCGTTTTTGACATCTCCTCCGCGTAATTGGAATCTAATACGGCAAATAACGCGTTTGCCATGTTGCATACTATATCAATGCGCCGCTCTCTTGTACCGGTTTGATGTTAAAAGCCTTTCTTCTTGTACAAGTGTACTGAAAATATGTGAAAATTGATTGATAAGTGCCGCGCAGCTTGCTTCAGGTGGTGGTCTGGCACAAAGTCCCTTCAAAGTGGCTATTCCTGTTTTCAATGTTGTGATATCAGTCCACATTGGGCTGAAGTCGTAGTATACTACAAACTTCCAGTGAGCAATGGCTAATTTTGTCGTCCCGATATATTCAAAATAAATTCCGGGTTTATCTGTGAACTGTGTGACTTGTATAGGCGATGCCAAGACTAGTGGCAGCAGCAAAATCGATAAGAAGATTGTAGTCATCAATGAGCTGTACGAAACTTGTCTTCTTTTTTTTGGTGATGCTTCGGATGGTAATTCTGTATCGTGTTGCCTCTTTAAATCGTCCCAATTTGCAGTATCCTCATCTTGTGGAAACAAAGGTGCAAGAGTATGAATTGCTCGTCGTTTAACGCCGTTTGCAGTTTTGACTTCGACTACTCGCACAACATTGTCACTAACTGGGAAAGTACGATGAATGATTCCCAGGGGTCATTTCAAAACAAGCATATAATCATCTTTTCGTATCACCATTGTCCCTTCTACGACGTTAGGTGCAGATTTCTTCCATTTTGTTCGAGCCTGCCAGTCTGTTAGATATACTGTACTCCAATGTTTTCAAAATTCATGTTTAACCCTTCTGCACTCTTTGGGTCAAAATGACCCAATTTCAAATTAAATTTCGTTGAACGACCGACTTAAACTTTCTGTATTGATGTAATGTTTTATTTTATCCATAAAAATATCAAATAGATGGGATATCTTTAAAAAACAATAAAATAAATTTGCTTTTGTTTAACATAGAAGCATAAATAGGTTTTTCAAACACATGAAGCGTTTGTGGGTCATTTTGACCCCATTGACATTTTAGTTGGCCGACAGAATGATAAATTCCTATATTATATAGACTGAAATTAACCCTTCTTGGAACAGCAACAAAATCTTCGGACGCCGATTGTACCTCCCGGATCTAGGAAGTCAGTTGATAAGACCACATATTTTGCGACGGCAAAGACTACCTTACGGAAAATCGGCCAAGAATGTTGTATAAGCAATTCAAAACACAAGACAAAGGTCAGAACGTGCCCTTGAAATGGCATCCGGTTCGGAATCTCCTTCCACAAGTAAGAATGCCAGCCGTGTGTCTTTCATTGAGCCTTCAGGAAAAAGACAGCGCTATTTCTTTTGTCCGCATGATAAAAATTCAAATAAATATTCAACTATTTGCGAAAAATGCCGAAAATATGTTTGCAAGGAACATAGTACTAAGGCTATTGTCTGCCTAGATTGTGGAAATAAGTCTTAAAATAACTTAATGTAATATTTTTCTTTATAAATATGAAACAAAAAACCTTAAATTTATAAAAAAAAAATAAAATAAAATTTATTTAAAAAAAAAAAAAAATTATTTTTATTATCTTGGGTCATTTTGACCCAAAAGACAAAAAGTGTTACTTTTTTGAAAGAATGCAGAAGGGTTAATTTTTGATACCATTTCCCAACGTTTTCCTAGCGAAGTTTGAGATGTAGGTGCTCTGGAGTTGACATGTGACGTCAAAGGTTCGCCGACTAAAAAGTGTCCTGGTATTAACGCTGTAGGATCATTTGGATCTGATGAGAGGGGCGTCAATGGGCGGGAATTCAACATAGCTTCAATTTCAATTATTACCGTCTCTAGTTCTTCATATGGCAACTCAGCTGTTGCTACACTCCGTACCAGTAATTCTTTGGTGGCCTTTACGGCTGCCTCCCAGAGTCCTCCAAAATGTGGAGATCTCGGGGGAATAAATTTAAATTCAATACCGTTGTATGTGCACGCCCTTTGAATCCTGGTTTGGGCCTTGTCCGAATATATAGCATCCTGTAACTCCATTAATTTATTTTTTGCTCCAGTAAAGTTAGTGGCGTTGTCACAATACAGTGTTTTGCATCTTCCTCGCCTGCTGATGAATCGCTTTAATGCACCGATGAACGCATCGGTTGTCAGATCGGACACTTGCTCTAAGTGTACCGCCTTAGTTGCGAAGCAGCAAAACACTGCAACATACGCCTTTGTCGGTCTTTTACCCTTAATCTTGTAATGAAGGGAAACAGGTCCGAAATAGTCAACTCCTGACGCAATAAATGGTCGTGCAGGGGTTACGCGGTCAGATGGTAAGTTCCCCATAATCTGCTTAAACAGGTGTGGACGGGCCTTTGTATATCTAACACATTTTTGAACAATACTTCGTGCCATTGTTTTTCCTTTAATTACCCAAAATCTTGATCTAAGGGCAGCAAGGAGCGCTTGTGGGCCACAATGGTTATTGTCGTCGTGTGTGATTTTAACCAATAATTTTACCAGCTGATCGTTGTATGGCAGAATTGCTGGATGACTCGTTTTATACGGCAGTGCAGAATTTTGTAGCCTTCCTGTCATTCTTATCACGCCACTGTCGTCCAAAAAGGGTGTAAAACTGCTCAATGGACTGCCTTTTTCGATGCAATTTCGATTTTACCTTTTAGTTGATTTAGTTCTTCCTTGAAGTCAGTAGACTGCATTGTCCTCAGGATTGTAACTAAAGCATCATCCATTTCAGACCGATCGAGTATTTTTCCGTGGTTTCTCATGATTCGTGTGGTTTTGATATTTTTTATGAATCTCAAAACATATCCAATGATTCGTTGAAGTGTTCGGAATGAGTTGCGATGCTTAATATGATAAATAATTTCTTCGAGTGATTGCACGTGCGCTGCTACCAAGCTAATGATATTTTTTCGCTTTTTGTCAGCTTGTGTAGTCGATGCTAGTTGTGGAATGTAAGGTGTGTTCCATTCCGATTGGCGTGCGCTAAAGAAGATAGGACCATAAAACCAGCTCGTACAGTGACCAAGAGTTTCTGATTTAATTCCTCTGGAAATGAGATCTGCTGGATTTTCCTTTGTGTTAACGTATCTCCACTGTTCCGGTATTGTTATCTCCTGAAATTTAGAAATTCTGTTGGCTACAAATGTATTGTAGAGAGCACTTGAAGTATTTATCCAAGATAACACGATCTCGGAGTCAGTCCAAAGAAATGTTGGTTGGTCGGTTAGTTGTATGTCACCTTTTACTCTTCTCGTCAGTTCTGCTCATAATAGGGCAGCACAAAGCTCCAGCCGGGGAAGTGATTGAGTTTTTATTGGTGCAATCCTTGATTTTGCACAAAGAAGCCGTACTATTATTCGCCCATCTTGAAGTTTTGACTTTACGTACACCGCAGCTCCATAAGCCCTTTCCGACGCGTCCACGAAGGTATGGATTTGACTTGATATTTTTACTTGTTTATCATACAAGTGCCGTAGAATTTTAATCGCGTTGAGACTATTGAGTCCGCGTCTAAATGAAATCCAAGTGCTTCTATATGGCTCTGGCAGTTCTTCATCCCTTGCCTGTGTCTGCCAAAGTTGTTGTATGAAGGTCTTTGCTGTGACAACAACTGGTCCAAGCAGGCCCAATGGATCGAATATTTGGGCCAGATCTGACGTAACTGTTCGTTTTGTAATTTCTTTGCCTCCTGAAAGTTGTGTTTTAATGCATATAACAACTGATTTCGGAGCCCATGTTAGACCTAGCGTTTTAGTTGAAAATCCTTCAAAATCTTACCCGACTTCTTGATCCTCCGCCGAAATGCCATTAAGTAGTTGATGGTTGTTGGCACACCATTTTTTTTAGCTTGAATCCTGCACCAGTAAGTTGCTGCTGCATTTCAATTGCAATGTGTAGACTGTCAGAACCGCTTATGCCATCATCTACATAAAAGCCATCTCGGAGTACACGTCCACCAAGGGGATATTTGGCCATATTCTTCTCTGCTAATTGCTGCAGGCATTTGGTCGCAAGATATGGTGCTGCGGTCGTGCCGTATGTGACTGTGTTAAGCTTAAACATTTTTATATTATCTTTGCTGTTGCTTCACCATACGATGAGTTGTAACATTTGATCGGATGTATCCATTAATATTTGACGATACGTTTTTTCGACGTCAGTTTTAAAAACGAATTTAGGTAATATGAACCTCAGCAGAATAGCTCGTAAATCACTATGGACGATTGGACCTTTGAACATTAAATTGTTGAGCGAGAGTCCAGATGTTGTCTTCGCAGATCCGTCAAACACCACTCGCAATTTCGTTGTTGTGCTCTCTGGTTTTAACACACAATGGTGTGGTATAAAGTAGTGCGGATGCTGTATATCATCCTCTTGTATCTGTGACATATGACCCAGTTGCTCATACTGGCTCATGAATTCTGCGTACTGTAATTTCACCGCAGGTCGAGTTTGAAGCCTTTTTTCCAGTGCCACAAGTCTTCGAATTGCCATAGCCTTTGATTCTCCTAGAGATGATGGACTGTCGGTTAGTGGGAGTTTCACTGTTAACCTTCCGTCATCGGTTCTATTGTTTGTTTGCAAAAAATGCGCTTCACATCGCTGTTCACCTGGAGAAAAAATATGTGTTACTTCTTCAGGGTTGTCAAGCTCCCAGAATCGCTTCACAATGTCGTCCACATGTTCTTTTTCGTCGGTAAATATTGCACATACTGACCCAATTTTACCGTCAAGTTCGACCTTTCCTCCAAGTATCCATCCAAATTCTCTGTCTTTCAAGGTTGGCAACCCAATTTGATGGATTTTACAGGTTTCATCAGATCGAAGTAGAATTCTGCTCCCAAAAGTATATCGATGTGTCCTGGTCTGTTAAAGGTTGGCTCTGCCAGTGGTATATCTTCTGGTATATTAAATCTTGATAGATTCAACATTTGAGATGGCTGACTGGGAACGATGGTAGGCAACACAAGGGCTTCAAAGTTTGCCGAATAATTACTTGTACTAGATTTTAGTAACACGTTGACCCTCTTGGTGCTGGTTTTTGTTCTAGTGCCAATTCGATGTTGACTGCTGTTTGTTTTGATGATATTGACAATTACTTGAGAACCCGCTCTGATATTATGTTGACCTGCGATCCAGAGGCCAGTATAGCTCTTAACACTCCCTTCTGCCCATTTCTAGCCACAATTTGGACCTTAGCTGTGTCTAATAATATATATCCCTTCCGGACCCGGCTGCTGCTAGCTGCTCCTAGAGATACTGTTGAAGAAGAGTCTTGTGCAGTTTCCCTCTTTGGAGTATCTACTGTAGTTTTGGAGGATTCTATTGAATCCTTTGCCTCCCCTTTCTCTGCAGATGATTTCTCCAGATGTACAAGTGAATTATGTTTCTTATCACATTTGCTGCAGTTGCATATAGTGCATGCCCTTGTTTTGTGTCCACTCTTAAGACAGTTTACACATAGCTGCTGTTTTTGTACCCAATTCATGCGTTCGGTGGGCTTAAGCTTCAAGAACTTTGTGCAGTAATAAATAACATGCTCGTCACTGCTGCAGTAGCTGCATTTTACCTTTGAAGTTGTTGTTGCTAATACAAGTTGTCCGCCTTGTTTAGTGGATTTGGCACCCAACGCCTCCAATGCTTGGAATCGGTTTTGTAGAAATATCAGAAAATCCTTCATTGTTTGAAGCTCTCTAGGGTTGGTTAACGATTGTTCATAGATGATGTGACTTTGTCGATCCAGTTTCTGAATCAGGATGTGTAAAAGAAGTGGATCCCAATTATCCGTGGGAATGTGCATATTGGTGAGTGCTGATAATCCTTCGTGTATTGTGTCGTGAAAGTCTTTGATTGATCGCGCCTCTGCTGATACAGGTTTCAGCTGCATTATACGCTGTAATATTGATGCTGTCAAGGCTCTTTTGTTGTCGAAGCGATTTTCCAAACTGTCCCATGCTGCTTTAAAATTTTCTTATGTCAGATAAAAATGGCGAATTATCCTTTCTGCTTCTCCGGTAACATTCGATTTCAAATGCCACATCTTCTGGACGTCCGATATTTTTTGCCTAAGAACCATGTCCTCGAACATATTTTTGAACTGGGGCCATTTTAAGTTATTCCCGTCAAACTTCGGAATTGTTATTTTTGGGAGCATAGCCGAGGTCGATGTTGAGACAGTCACCGCTCCGCGTCATGTACTTCGTCTTTAAGGATAGTGAATTTCGAGTCGTCGTAAAGATCTTCAGACCAGACTTCAAAATGTATATCCTTTATGCGCTCTCATAACTTATTGATTTGTAGTTTATAGATTTCACAGAAGGCCTTAATATTTCGCGCTTCTGATACACGATCAATGCCTCGCCGTAAATGTTTTAATGATGTCATCATAGCTGCTTGCTTTTTACTGAGTTTTGTGACTAACTCCGTCTGATGCGTCGTTCGTAACTCAATTTGATCTTGAGTTTGTTGTGTCGTGGCCTCTGTTGATGGTGTTTTAGGTTCCAGTGCAAGTATTTCCTCATTGAACAGTTCCATATACTTTTTAGCTAAAGTCTCAATATGGAAGAAAAAATCTTCTTGAAAGTATGATGCCGTTTTCTGCTGATCAGGAATACTCTTGATTTCTTGGTCGTTCTTTTCAAATGTGCTGAGTAACTCCTGTACCTTTTTAATTCGTTCTTCGTAGTACTTCTTTGTTTTTCGTCTTGCCGAGTCCTTTTTGAAATTGGCTTTGATTCGCTGAATTTCAGATCCCAGCTCCGCTTGTGTTTTTAATAGATTCTCCATAGCGTGAGGATGTCTTCGCCCTCTGGATGATGATTTTTGTTTCCGTCCTTCTTCAAAATTAGCTTCCTTTACTTAGGATGTCTTCCTTCCGTGGGAATATAGTTATATCGATGATTTTCAGACTGCGTGTTTGAATCTTGGGGTCACCAATGTTCCAAACGTTACTACTTGGTTGTAGTTCAGGCACATAAACCAGAACTAAATTGCAAAATATAGCCCAAGTACTTGAACCAGTGCTAAGATATTGATAAGTCAAACGATTGAATTTTACTCTCGCTTTATTACTTGAAAAACTCGGTATTTATACAAATTTTTATTCGCTATTTAAATGCTAAATCAGTTATTGCTGATTTGAAATATTGGCATTTTGATCAAATAAAGTCTAAAATATTTATTTGGCTAACGCTGCAAGAAGTGCAACGACTGTAGTCAAGCGTGTGCATAATTGAAGTTTTAAATTACATTTATTTTTTTTTGTTTTATATTTCGCAATAATTTCACCTTAAACTTGGAATTTTCAGTATAACAACAAATATTCGAATTTATTCAAATATACAAACTGCAAGTCTAAAGCGCATTCAACATCAATGATACATATTCATACAAATATATATATATAATTAAATTTGTAAACATTCTCCTGCCCGTGGAGCTGGCGAGCTCAACTCAACATTGTTGCTGACGTGGTGCCGAGTGGGGTATATCTTGTGAGCGGGAATTCTGCGGTCTGCAAGCACTGATGCTGTTCCAAAGTATGTACAATATAAACAATAGAATCACACTCGCGAGAGCTGAGTAGCTCACAGTGTAACTGTGCCTTTTTGCCGACAACACTTGCGGCGGAAAGTCTGAAATTTTGGGTTTATGCTGAAGTTGAGTGAGGCCTTCAATTTGATTTGTAATTTTGTCGAGGTTCAGTGTTTTCATTTTTGTAGATTCTTCAAACGTAGTGGGTATGCTTCCAAATGATGCGTATGATAAGGTGTGTTCATTCGTCCGCTCCTCGTGGCCATGGAGTGTAATAATGTTATTCTTAAGAACGTATTTTGAATCGATATTAAGGATCCCAGATCCGACAATGGTGATTCGGGAGATTTCGGTTCCACATACTGAAGAGAGTTCCACCATAGTGGTTGTCACGTAAATCCAGGTATTTGTTTGGTACAATGAAGTAAAGGTAATATTATCGTGAATTTCAAATAGTTCACAATTTACTGCTGTTTTGTTATTCAGGAGCTGGATCACACAATCAAATGCGGGGTATTGCATACCATACCGTAGTTGCTGATTCGGGCATATGTGAAGATCATCACTAATAGTTGTGCATGTGGCAAATTCTTCTTTTGTTAAAATGGCCTATTGGTCGTAATGATTGTTGATCGCCAAAAAATCAACCTTGGGGTTGATTGCTATGATGCTGTAGCGCTAACTTCTTTGTTAGAAGGATCAGGACGTATGTAAACAACTAGTGGAGGATCACCCTAGTAACCATATCCACTCGCGTGAATAAAAAGCCCAAATTAATTATTTATTTGAAACAGGAACAAGAACTATTTATATATTTTCTGAGAGCTAGCGAAAACTTATTGTATCTGTTTTAAATTCCTAATAAAGAAAATTTTTCAATTCGAAAACTATGTTACTAGATTAACAAAAAAGATATGATTTATAAAAATCAATGATTGCTCAGTCGCTACAATGCTGTTGTTAATATTAACTGGAATTGGAGTTTATTTAATGAGTAAGTACGTTTGTTCATCCACTAGTAGGCAAGAAAATTAGGTGTTTTCCGGTGATAGCTGTATGTACGGTCATAATTTTGTAAAACTCCAACAATTGATCGTTGACTGTCGGTAGTGATCGCGAGGTGGGCAGATGTGCTTTAACTAATAGTAGTTCCTGTCTGAGTTGTTGCGGTGTCAAGATGAGTGGACTTATATGTCGATTGTTCGATTGGGTTAATGTGTGTATTAGCTCCGATTGTGTACGTTTAAGTGCTGTCATGACCACGGAAAGTTGCGTAACCAACGCAATTGGATGATGTGAGCGCTGTAGTAGGGTTGTCTCGTTTTCAAGATGGTTCACTTCCTCGGTAAAAATGTCCTGCAGTCGCTGAAACTGCACTGCTGTGGCTTTCTCGTCTGTTTTCATGATGTTTAGCGTAAAATCAATAACCGAAGTTTGGTTTCTGAGTAGATTCAGCAAATGATCTTCATTCTGTTTGACGTTTTCGATCGTTTTTGACATCTCCTCCGCGTAATTGGAATCTAATACGCCAAATAACGCGTTTGCCATGTTGCATACTATATCAAGCGCCGCTCTCTTGTACCAGTTTGATGTTAAAAGCCTTTCTTCTTGTACAAGTGTACTGAAAATATTTGAAAATTGATTGATAAGGGCCGCGCTGCTTGCTTCAGGTGGTGGTCTGGCACAAAGTCCCTTCAAAGTGGCTATTCCTGTTGTCAATGTTGTGATATCAGTCCACATTGGGCTCAAGTCGTAGTATACTACAAACTTCCATTGAGCAATGGCTAATTTTGTCGTCCCGATATATTAAAAGTAAATTACGGGTTTCTCTGTGAACTGTGTGACTTGTATAGACGATGCAAAGACTAGTGGCAGCAGCAAATATGACAAGAAGATTGTAGTCATCAATGAGCTGTACAAAACTTGTCTTCTTTTCCTTGGTGATGCTTCGGATGGTAATTCTGTATCGTGTTGCCTCTTTAAATCATCCCAATTTGCAGTATCCTCATCTTGAGGAAACAAGGGTGCAAGAGTATGAATTGCTCGTCGTTTAACGCCGTTTGCAGTTTTGACTTCGACTACTCGCACAACATTGTCACTACCTGGGAAAGTACGATGAATGATTCCAAGGGGCCATTTCAAAACAGGCCTTGAATCATCTTTTAGGATCACCATTGTCCCTTCTTTGACGTTGCGTGCAGATTTCTTCCATTTTGCTCGAGCCTGCAAGTCCGTTAGATAACAGGTTGGCTGATAAGTCCCCGGTCTGACACATAGATGGCGTCGCTAGTATTAAATGCATATTATTTTTATATAGTGGCAACCTTCAAATGATTCGTGTCAAAATTTGACGTCTGTAAGTCAATTAGATTGTGAGATAGAGCGTCTTTTCTGAAGCAACTTTTGTTATTGTGAAAAAAATGGAAAAAAAGGAATTTCGTGTTTTGATAAAATACTGTTTTCTGAAGGGAAAAAATACACATAACAAACAAACATAAAATAAATTTAAAGAAAAAAGTACCGACAAAATATTGAAAAATCAAGAGACAAAAAAAAATAAAATTATGACAATTATATAAATATTTTATTAAAAAATATAACCGACAAAATAAGTAAAAGTATAGTAAAAAAAATCGAGAAAACTGCAACAACAGAAACATTGATTAAGAAAAATATGAAGAAAATGCTTTTAAATGGACAAATTTGTATAAAAAAAGAGATTTTGCGAGAATTAATAAAAACAATCGACAAATTTAAAACTTTTTATAGCATTATTGAATAGGACAAACAATAATAGTAATAAACTTAGTAATCATAAGTCACAGTGCACAACATTAGTAGGAGCAAATTCAACAGTTCTCAAGCAACAATAGGCAAAAGTCTCAAAATTGCCTTGCTTCATCAAGAGTTCTCCAGCAACACCAGGCAAAAGTCTCAATATTGCCTTTCTATAATCAACAGTTCTTCTTTGTCACTCCAGCCGCATGAAGATAAATACTTCCACAAAAGTCAGCCGTTAACAACAAGCATCATTCTTTCGACATCAACTCATCAATACAGAGGAGCGACTTCTGTAAGAAGGGGAGAGTAGGGAACTAACAATGACTCCCGAACTGAAATATAATGTTTTGCACGAATTGAGCACCCATCAACTGGGTCTTCAAGGCTTAGTACAAAGCCGAATCGGACTTGCAGCGTAAGCAGTTACACAGTCATCAAAAATCACTCATTCATGCTGATGGACTGACATCGCCACATCGGCAAAATCGAAGTTATGTTTAATTTCCAACAAAAATTTGCAGCAGAAGCCACTAGACAAACCAACTGGAACGTGGCACAACAATAAGCAATACTGGAGGTTTTTATCATCGCTAAGGTCAAGATTTCCGCCAAAGGGGGGCTGTTGGGAGTCACGCTTTGACTCAAACATTAATGTCCCCTCTTCTTCCAACTCTGCGAACTCAGAAAAATTTTAAACGTATGAAAACTTATGACCGGACATGATATAAGATACACAAAAAACAAAAATAGCAAAAACAAGTATCATGCCCAGCGACAAACGATGAGCGATCAACTTGGCAGAAACACAGACATAAAGGAAAAACAATAAAAGGCAAAGACACCAGCAACGCGGAAGTGCATTTCAGCAATAATAACTGGGTCAAATGTCAAATGCAAAGCATTCAAGATAATAAATACAGTACAAATGAAGACGAAGATAGAATGATCCTTTGTGGGTTTTCCTGGATTTTGGTAGTAGATTTATTTAAAATCTTTTCCAAAAACATAGCCGTTAGATTTTATCGTTTTCACAAGGATCTTAGTAGTAGAGAAAAAGTTGTTATTTCATTTGGAAATTTAGATGATCCGGAAACAACGCTCAAAATGAACGAATCAAATTTAATGTCATACAATGCAGTAAGTCCGTTAGTTGGCAATAAAGTTGGTAAAAAACTTATTAAGCGAGAATTTCAAGGAAAATCTTCTGACAACGACAATCACGTTGAAAGACTGGAGATAGTTTTCAAGAAACATTATAGCAAGAGCCAAACAGCTGACCCTGTCGAAAAATTTGAACAGAAAAATAACTATACATATAGCACAAATAATGAAAAAGCTAGACATGTAGCTCCACTCTCACTTGCGATAGCCAACGCTAGCGAAAGTATTTGTACTGCAAAAACAGTGACGATTTAAGGTAAGGCAATAGCAGTGGCGACAATTGATGTAGAAATCCTTTCGAAGGGAAACATTTTCCGTAATATGGCATTCAGACGGCATCGAAATCCCGGTATTTCGACACTTTTGAGGATTTCAGCCGATATCCAGTCGAAATCCAGCGGATTTCCCATACAAATGAATGTCAAACGAAATCCGCTCAGAAACTGAATTTCAACGAAATCCCACGAGAAATCCGGAACAAACTGAATGCAACTCTGCGTTTTTCGATATGTATCGAAGAAATGCTGCAACACTACTGTCAAATTTTGAAAAAACCAAAGTAATCGAACAGGCAATGCTGCCACACGCAAACAAAAAACTCCCTACAAACTAAAAAAAAAAATCCCCACAATTCTTTACGTTTTTCCCTACCACAAATATCGTTATATTTTTTTTTTTAATAATTTGCCTCTTGCCTACAAAAATGTATGAGTAGCCATGAATATGGTAGGCTAATATTTTTGAGAATCTTTCAGGGAACTCGTACTAAATTCATTTTAAATTTTTTTTTTTTTTTTCAAAAATAAAAAGTTTCTTTCAAAATGTAAGTTTTTTTGTTGTGGTTCAAGTAAAAATGATTTCATTAAAATTATGAATAGGCCTTATCCTGCAGCGGTAAATTAAAACAGTTTTCAATTTATTCAAAAAAACCAATACAAATACTATTTCAATTTTCATATTTGTAGACTATCGACGCTTGTCGATAACTTCGACCGAACTTTTTCACATAAAGACAGGTTGGCATAGTTTTTATTTTGTCTTTTTAATTTTATGACAACCAAATTTATACAAAATTTATTAAATATTTTGGAATACACCACAAATTCTGTGCATTTGCCGATTAATAAGATATCTGTACTTTTGTCCCTACAAGGGATATTTTGTTTAAAAAATTCCCTCAAATTTTTAAAGGAAATTTTCCTACAATTGGCAGCACTGCAAACAGATAAATGGCTGTCAAATCAAATCCTCTCAAGTCGACATTGTCCACGATATTGTCGTGTGAACGCTTGGATTTCGATATGGATTTCACGAAATCCAAGTGCCGAAATCCCGGGATTTCGGTGCTCGTCTGAATGGCATATAAGGGAAAAGTTATACTGAAAAAAGAATTTGTTAACAAGACATCGAACATGAATTTTTTTAATCGAATCGAAGAAGACCGCAAAGAAATTGTATTGCAGAAGAATTAAGAAAGAAAGGTAAGTGCAGGAAAGAACTCCATTAAATAGAATGTTTGGAGCGAATTACACCGCAACAAGGCTATCGCTTACAAGACATACCGGTTGGTTGATTCAGGAGCAGAAGCATATTTGTTTGAAGATATGGCAACGGACGACAAGAAGACAAAATTTTTAAGGAAAATATCAAAAATTGAATATTGCAATAGGCTTACCATTAGACTTGACAGAAATTAGGTGCAATTGTTAGGTAAGCCATAGGATTAGTACAGAAAACGCTGTAGCAGTTCTCCCGCTCAGACAAGAATAACTCCGAACGTTTAGGGGCTATTTGAGCATAAAATGGCAATAAATAGAAACATGAGCATCGGAAATATAGTCCGAAAGGATGAACCAACGTAAAGTGATCTTAACAAAACATATAATTGGAAACATGACATATATAGATATTTTATGAGCAGGAAATTTTTTGAATGGAATGACTTCCAGCACAATACAAAAACTTTCATTAGCAGATGCAAAACTGTTACTTTTTTTCTAGACAAAGTTTTCGCCCACAATTTCTGAGAACCTTAAAATATTTCAATGAACAAATAATAAACGAAAAAACAATGGCCATTTTCAAGTCAAGATACAGATAATTTTGATTTTTAAGGCAGTTTCAGAAAAATTTCTAAAATTTCGCGCAAAGCAGCAGTTTAACAAAAATTTCTGACGCAACTTAACAGGTTGGCTGATAAGTCCCCGGTCTGACACATAGATGGCGTCGCTAGTATTAAATGCATATTATTTTTATATAGTGGCAACCATCAAATGATTCGTGTCAAAATTTGACGTCTGTAAGTCAATTAGTTTGTGAGATAGAGCGTCTTTTGTGAAGCAACTTTTGTTATTGTGGAAAAAATGGAAAAAAAGGAATTTCGTGTTTTGATAAAATACTGTTTTCTGAAGGGAAAAAATACAGTGGAAGCAAAAACTTGGCTTGATAATGAGTTTCCGGACTCTGCCCTAGGAAAATCAACAATAATTGATTGGTATGCAAAATTCAAGCGTGGTGAAATGAGCACGGAGGACGGTGAACGCAGTGGACGCCCGAAAGAGGTGGTTACCGACGAAAACATCAAAAAAAATTCACAAAATGATTTTGAATGACCGTAAAATGAAGTTGATCGAGATAGCAGAGGCCTTAAAGATATCAAAGGAACGTGTTGGTCATATCATTTATCAATATTTGGATATGAAAAAGCTCTGTGCAAAATGGGTGCCGCGCGAGCTCACATTTGACCAAAAACAACAACGTGTTGATGATTCTGAGCGGTGTTTGCAGCTGTTAACTCGCAATACACCCGAGTTTTTGCGTCGATATGTGACAATGGATGAAACATAGCTCTATCACTACACTCCTGAGTCCAATCGACAGTCGGCTGAGTGGACAGCGATCGGTGAACCGTCTCCGAAGCGTGGAAAGACTCAAAAGTCCGCTGGCAAAGTAATGGCCTCTGTTTTTTGGGATGGGCATGGAATAATTTTTATCGATTATCTTGAGAAGGGAAAAACCATCAACAGTGACTATTATATGTCGTTATTGGAGCGTTTGAAGGTCGAAATCGCGGCAAAACGGCCCCATATGAAGAAGAAAAAAGTGTTGTTCCACCAAGCCAACGCACCGTGCCACAAGTCATTGAGAACGATGGCAAAAATTCATGAATTAGGCTTCCAATTGCTTCCCCACCCACCGTATTCTCCAGATCTGGCCCCCAGCGACTTTTTCTTGTTCTCAGACCTCAAAAGGATGCTCACAGGGAAAAAGTTTGGCTGCAATGAAGAGGTGATCGCCGAAACTGAGGCCTATTTTGAGGCAAAACCGAAGGAGTACTACCAAAATGGTATCAAAAAATTGGAAGGTCGTTATAATCGTTGTATCGCTCTTGAAGGGAACTATGTTGAATAATAAAAACAAATTTTGACAAAAAAATGTGTTTTTCTTTGTTAGACCGGGGACTTATCAGCCAACCTGTTACAAGCCCATGCATTTTTTTTTAACAAAAAGGAGAATTAAATGAACACAATAGAAATTTAACAGTTCGAATTCAGGACACATTATCGTATACGCTTTTGACTACTTTTCTCTCAACAGCAGCTTTTCAACAAAAAAACGTAAAAGCGTAAGCAAAAAATGGTCTTCCAACTTTTTCCAAAATAAAAATAATATTGATGTCTGTAAAGTCAAGTTACGGACGATAGTTCTACGTGATAGAGTTAAAAGAAAAAACTCATTATGCACATAAAAAGGAGCATTCAAATATCACGTACGCTATTTTTGACGATTTTTTGAACTCCCACACATAACATTAATGATTTATAAATTACAAAATAAGTATCATTTTCAATTTAATTTTTTTGGCGATTTTTTATATAATTATAAAATAAAACATAATAATAATATTTAAATTTCTGAATTAAAATTGGATAACAAAGTTTTCAAAATCATTTTCATATATATTTTCGATCCCTGTCAGTGCTCGGATTTCACTACTTTGATCGTAGATCTACCACTTTTTTCAGGTTCTACCACTTCCACCATGTTAAGGAAAAATCTGCCACTTTTTTAACTTCTTTATGCCTTTTTTTTATTTATTTTATGATCATTTAGGATAATTCAGAGCATAAAAATTGTGTTTCAAGGCTATGTGTTATTGAAAAATATGTTGGCAGCTTCCTATTTTCAAGAAATTTGTCATGAATGACACATTTGTTTATAGTAAGAGAAAATACTAAAAACCTTTAACTTTCCCAATTTTCTACATGATCAGATGTGAAATACTGTATTAGTATTTTAAACAATTGTAAATCGACAACTTTTTTAACGATTCTACGACTTCTTCTTTAAAAATATACCACCTTTAAAAACTTTCAAGTCCGAGCACCGAATAACCCCGCAGCAAACCTATCGATTAGAACACATCTCGTTTGGTTGATTCAGGAGCAGAAACATATTTCTTTGAAGATATGGCAACGGACGCCAAGAAGACAAAATTTTTAAGAAAAATATCAAAAATTGAAAATTGCAATAGGTTTACCAATAGACTTGACAGAAATAAGGTTCAATTTTTTGGACTAGGCCATAGGATTCGTACAGAGACGCTGTAACAGTGCCTCCCGCTCAGACAAGAATAACCCCGAACGTTAACGGGCTATTTGAGCATTAAATGGCAATAAATAGAAACATGAGCATCGAAAATATAGTCCGTAAAGATGAACAAAAGTATAGTGATCTTTACAAATTGTATAATAAGGAACACGGCATGTATAGATATTTTCTGAGAAGCAAATTTTTTGAATGGAATGACTTCCAGCACAATATAAGAACTTTCATTAGCAGCTGTAAAATTGTTATTTTTCTTCTAGACAAAGTTTTCGCCCACAATTTTTAGTACCTTAAAATATTTCACTGAACAAATGATTAACCAAAAACGAATGGCTATTTTCAATTCAAGATACATTTAATTTTGATTTTTAAGACAGTTTCAGAAGAATTTCTAAAATTTCGCGCAAAGCAGCAATTTAACAAAATTTTCTGAGGCAACTTACAAGCTCATGCATTTTTTTTAAACAAAAAGGAGAATTGAATGAACACAATAGAAATTTAACAGTTCGAACTCAGGAAACATTATCGTATACGCTTTTTACTACTTTTCTCTCTACAGCAGCTTTTCAACAAAAAAACGAGAGCGTAAGCAAAAAATGGTCTTCCAACTTTTTCCAAAATAAAAATAATATTGATGTCTGTAAAGTCAAGTTACGGACGATAGTTCTACGTGATAGAGTTAAAAGAAAACACTCATTATGCACATAAACAGGAGCATTGAAATATCACGTACGCTATTTTTACGATTTTTGAACTCCCACACATATGTACATCTCCCTGACAGATACCCGAATTACGGTATTAATAATGAATAAATGAAAAACAAAAATGTCTAAGTAACAAAAGATAGTGATTACAAATTAAAAAGAAACGCAGTAAAATTTTCTGAGACAAATTTTTGATGGAATGATCAAAAATAAACTTCATAACTGAAAATTGTATTTTCTTCAACAAAGTTTTCCCCACAATTTTCTAAATTTTCCTGACAAATGTTAACAAAAATGCTTTTCATCAGATACAATATTTATTTTTAACAGTTAAGATTCTAAAATTCGGAACACAATTACAAATTTTCTGAGAACTTAAACTATCATTTTTTTTAAACAAAAGAAATTAAAAAAAAAAATTAACAGTTGACTAGAAAATTACTTAGCTTTTTCCTTTTCAAAGCAGTTTCACAAAAAAACGAGAGCGTAGCAAAAAATGGTCTCCACTTTTTCAAAAAAAAATATATGATGTTTAAGTCAGTTCGGACGAATTTGTGATGGTTAAAGAAAAAACTATTTGATAAAGGAGTAATTTTTTTTTACCATAATAATTTATAAATTACAAAATAAGTATCATTTTCAATTTAATTTTTTTGGCGATTTTTTATATAATTATAAAATAAAACATAATAATTATATTTAAATTTCTAAATTAAAATTGGATACTAAAGTTTTCAAAATCAATTTCATATATATTTTCGATCCCTGTCAGTGCTCGGATTTCACTACTTTGATGGTAGATCTACCACTTTTTTCAGGTGCTACCACTTCCAACATGTTAGGGCAAAATCTGCCACTTTTTTTTTAACTTCTTTATGCCTTTTTTTTTGCTTATTTTATGATCATTTAGGATAATTCAGAGCATAAAAATTGTGTTTCAAGGTTATGTGTTATTGAAAAATATGTTGGCAGCTTCCTATTTTCAAGAAATTTGTCATGAATGACAGTATTGGTGCTTAACAACATCCAATTTGTATTGACACATTTGTTTTTAATAAGAGAAAATATTTAAAAACCTTTAACTTTCCCAATTTTCTACATGATCAGATGTGAAATACTGTATTAATATTTTAAACAATTGTAAATCGACAACTTTTTTTTACGAATCTACGACTTCTTCTTTAAAAATCTACCACCTTTAAAAACTTTTAAGTCCGAGCACCGAATAACCCCGCAGCAAACCTATCGATTAGAACACATCTCGTTTGGTTGATTCAGGAGCAGAAACATATTTGTTTGAAGATATGGCAACGGACGCCAAGACAAAATTTTTAAGGAAAATATCAAAAATTGAAAATTGCAATAGGTTTACCAATAGACTTGACAGAAATAAGGTTCAATTTTTTGGACTAGGCCATAGGATTCGTACAGAGAACGCTGTAACAGTGCCTCCCGCTCAGACAAGAATAACCCCGAACGTTAACGGGCTATTTGAGCATTAAATGGCAATAAATAGAAACATGAGCATCGAAAATATAGTCCGTAAAGATGAACAAAAGTATAGTGATCTTTACAAATTGTATAATAAGGAACACGACATGTATAGATATTTTCTGAGCAGCAAATTTTTTGAATGGAATGACTTCCAGCACAATATAAGAACTTTCATTAGCAGCTGTAAAATTGTTACTTTTCTTCTAGACAAAGATTTCGCACAGAATTTCTGAGTACCTTAAAATATTTCACTGAATAAATGAAAAACAAAAAAAACAATGGCTTTTTTCAAGTCAACATAAAGATAATTTTGATTTTCAAGTCAGTTTCAAAAGAATTTTGAAATTTTTTGCAAAGCAACGATAAACAAGATTTTCTGAGGCAACATACAAGCTCATGCATTTTTTTTTTTTTGTAAATAAAACGGAGAATTGAATAAATAAAGTAAAAACTTAACAGTTTGAACTCAGGGCACATTAACGTATACGCTTTTTACTACTTTTCTCTCAACAACAGCTTTTCAACAAAAAAACCAAAAACTACTACTTTTTTTTTTTTTTTTTTACTAATTTATGCCCTGTTTCAATGTTATGTGTAATAGAAATAATGTTGGCAGCTTCCTTTTGTCAAGAATTTTGTCATGAATGACAATATTGGCGCTTAACAACATCCAATATGTATTGACACATTTGTTTATAATAAGAGAAAATACTTAAAAACGTGTAACTTTACCAATTTTCAACATGATCAAATGTGGTATACATGTATTGATATCTTAAACCATTTTAAATCTAAAACTTTTTTTACGAATCTACCACTTCTTCTTTAAAAATCTAAAATATTTAAAAAATTTTAAGTCCAAAGAATATGTTATGCTACGAAAGGATTACATGTAGTCTTTCGTTCCTTTAAAAATCAAAGCATGAAATCGAGGCAAAAAGGACAACGTTCAATATGAAGACAAGGTAAACGCTAGGAATTCCTACAACTTGCCGATCACGGCAAGAACGAAACAATCGGACTTCTCGCTTCAAAACATTGAGAAGTGTTTTTTATTCTGATTGTTTTTCGGCAGTCCCTCGCTTGTCTGTCGATTGCGAAAAATTGTGTGAATTTGTGTGTGCGCACGAAGAAATACGTAAATTTGTATTTGGAGGTTTGCATATTTTCGCCTTGTCTGCTTGTGAAGAGTTGATTATAACGATTTGCTTTCTCATGACAGCGAACTCTCTGCTCAAAACGGGTTGGAATTTTTGTGTATTTGAGTGGTTTGCTGGTGAGGGATGTCCGGGGATGTGGTATAAGAGAGTGTTTTTTATCTTCCTCGTGCGTCCATCTCCCACAAAACAGCTTTGGTGTAGCCATAATTGAAAGATGAACATGTTGAAAGCACCTTGAGTTTGCCGGCGTAAGATTTCTCGCTTTTCGAGTGTCCTATCATCGATTTAATAGACGTTATCTCGTCAAAAACCACATAAATATATCCCTGATTAGGAGTTAAAGATGATCTACTGGATAGCGCGCACGCAAAATTGTCATTCACGTTATGTAGCAAAGCTTTAAACCTTTTTAAATTCATTCAAAATAAACGAAGAGAGCGGTGGAGCCACTTAGTCAAAAGCTGGCGAAAACTGGATTGCTGGATTTTAGAAACAACGCCACCGCCCGCATTTGAAACAATATACCGAAAAAAACTCAAAATGTTTCGCGTATTCTATTAACAAAGACGGCAGCAGCAACAAATGTTGGGTTATAAGCAGGGCCACTAATGGCAAAGCAATTACTTGGAGAAAAGGGAACAGACATATTATGCGCAACTCTACACAATCGCCATCGTACTAGCGGAAAAATAAACCACTGGCGAACGTAACGGCTTAAAAGCTTTTAAAAAAGATCAACGATCCAAGCCTTGGTACTTCGACCAGCTAATTTGTGGTTTATGGAAAAAAACCACCGGGAAACATCGCTTATGCACCAGTTAATTAACACGAAAAACTAGGCGCGTTATGACTGTAGTCAACAAAAATTAAAAAGCTGTAGAGTCCACGATATGAATCATAAGTATGAAAATTTTAAGATAAATGGTTAATAAAAATTTGTTGGGAAAACAACGGAATCCCCAAACGGAGTTGCGATCACGGATGCACAAAAATGCAAAATGCGAGGCGCTAAATACCTAAGACTTCTTCAGAAGTCGAGAATGCGGTGGGAGATATGTCTGTAACCGATTTGATGTCGATGATGGCGATATTATTGACCAAACGAAGAAGAGAACTGGCAACCTAAGAGGATATGGAAGCTGTTAAAGAACAAATCAGTGCTTGCAAGCCAAGTGTTAACATATTAGTATCCGAGAATCAAGCTTTACAAAAAGTTGTTCGGTTGTCGGTTTGGTTCAAACATTTGTGAAAAACTGCGGCTCAGTTAATAGCTCGCGTCATCAGCAAGTTAATTTGCAAAACAAATTTGGTAGAGCACACTATAGATGTTGGAGACGCAAAACCCATAAAACAGCGTCACTACCCTATCTCACCCGCAGTAGAAAAGGATTTTTGTAGCGAAATAGATAGGATGATTAGAATGGGAGTTATCGAAGAATCAGCTAGTCCGTGGTCTTCACCTGTGGTCCTTGTAAGAAAGCCAGGAAAGGTGCGTCTATGTTTAGACAGTCGAAAAATGAATTCAGTCACAATAAAGGATGCATATCCTAACCTAACATGAGGGAATTTTGAGTCGACTTCCCCGTGTGCATTTATTTCAAGTTTGGACGTGAAAGATGCCTTTTGGCAGATACCGCTGGAAAAGAGCTCTCGCGAAAAAACAGCCTTCACGGTACCTAACAGACCTCTTTATAATACACCGTGATGCCGTTTGGACTATGCAACGCTCCGCAGAAAATGTGCAGGCTGATGGATAAGATTATCCCCTATAATTTGAAGGAACGTGGGTTTGTTTATTTGGACGAACTTCTTCTTGTTTCTGAAAGTTTTGAGTCGCATTTGGCACTTTTAAGTGAAGTTGCATGCCATATCAAGCAAGCGGGTCTAACGATAAATATCACTTCCAACATGTTAGGGCAAAATCTGCCACTTTTTTTTAACTTCCTTATGCCTTTTTGTTTTTTACTTATTTTATGATCATTAAGGATAATTCGGAGCATAAAAATTGTGTTTCAAGGTTATGTGTTTTGAAAAATATGTTGGCAGCTTCATATTTTCAAGAAATTTGTCATGAATGACAGTATTGGTGCTTAACAACATCCAATTTGTATTGACACATTTGTTTATAATAAGAGAAAATACTTAAAAACCTTTAACTTTCCCAATTTTCTACATGATCAGATGTGAAATACTGTATTAATATTTTAAACAACTGTAAATCGACAACTTTTTTACGAATCTACGACTTCTACTTTAAAAATCTACCACCTTTAAAAACTTTTAAGTCCGAGAACCGAATAACCCCGCAGCAAACCTATCGATTAGAACACATCAAGTTTGGTTGATTCAGGAGCAGAAACATATTTGTTTGAAGATATGGCAACGGACGCCAAGAAGACAAAATTTTGAGGAAAAATATTAAAAATTGAAAATCGCAGTAAGTTTACCAATAGACTTGACAGAAATAAGGTTCAATTGTTAGGACTAGGCCATAGGATTCGTACAGAAAACGCTGTAACAGTTCCTCCCGCTCAGACAAGAATAACCCCGAACGTTAACGGGCTATTTGAGCATAAAATGGCAATAAATAGAAACATGAGCATCGAAAATATAGTCCGTAAAGATGAACAAAATTATAGTGATCTTAACAAAACGTATAATAAGGAACAAGACATGTATAGATATTTTCTGAGCAGCAAATTTTTTGAATGGAATGACTTCCAGCACAATATAAGAACTTTCATTAGTAGCTGCAAAATTGTTACTTTTCTTCTAGACAAAGTTTTCGCCCCCAAATTCTGAGTACCTTAAAATATTTCACTGAACAAATGATTAACCAAAAAACAATGGCTATTTTCAAGTCAAGATACAGATAATTTTGATTTTTAAGACAGTTTCAGAAGAATTTCTAAAATTTCGCGCAAAGCAGCAATTTAACAAAATTTTCTGAGGCAACTTACAAGCTCATGCATTTTTTTTAAACAAAAAGGAGAATTGAATGAACACAATAGAAATTTAACAGTTCGAACTCAGGAAACATTATCGTATACGCTTTTTACTACTTTTCTCTCAACAGCAGCTTTTCAACAAAAAAACGAGAGCGTAAGCAAAAAATGGTCTTCCAACTTTTTCCAAAATAAAAATAATATTGATGTCTGTAAAGTCAAGTTACGGACGATAGTTCTACGTGATAAAGTTAAAAAAAAACACTCATTATGCACATAAACAGGAGCACTGAAATATCACGTTCGCTATTTTTGACGATTTTCAGAACTCCTACACATAACACTTAATAATTTATAAGTTAGAAAATAAGTATCATTTTCAACTTAATTTTTTTGGCGATTTTTTATATAATTATAAAATAAAACATAATAATTATATTTAAATTTCTAAATTAAAATTGGATACTAAAGTTTTCAAAATCAATTTCATATATATTTTCGATCCCTGTCAGTGCTCGGATTTCACTACTTTGGTGGTAGATCTACCCCATTTTTCAGGTTCTACCACTTCCACCATTTTAGGGCAAAATCTGCCACTTTTTTTTAACTTCTTTATGCCTTTTTTTTAACTTATTTTATGATCATTTAGGATAATTCAGAGCATAAAAATTGTGTTTCGAAGTTATGTGTTATTGAAAAATATGTTGGCAGCTTCCTATTTTCAAGAAATTTGTCACGAATGACAGTATTGGTGCTTAACAACATCCAATTTGTATTGTCACGTTTGTTTATAATAAGAGAAAATACTTTAAAACCTGTAACTTTCCCAATTTTCTACATGATCAGATGTTAAATACTGTATAAATATTTTAAACAATTGTAAATCGACAACTTTTTTTTACGCATCTACGACTTCTTCTTTAAAAATATACCACCTTTAAAAACTTTTAAGTCCGAGAACCGAATAACCCCGCAGCAAACCTATCGATTATAACACATCTCGTTTGGTTGATGGAGCAGAAACATATTTGTTTGAGATATGGCAGCGGACGCCAAGAAGACAAAATTTTGAGGGAAAATATCAAAAATTGAAAATCGCAGTAAGTTTACCAATAGACTTGACAGAAATAAGGTGCAAGTGTTAGGACGAGGGCATAGGATTCGTACAAAAAACGCTGTAGCAGTTCTCCCGCTCAGACAAGAATAACCCGAACGTTTAGGGGCTATTTGAGCATAAAATGGCAATAAATAGAAACATGAGCATCGGAAATATAGTCCGAAAGGATGAACCAACGTAAAGTGATCTTAACAAAACATATAATTGGAAACATGACATATATAGATATTTTATGAGCAGGAAATTTTTTGAATGGAATGACTTCCAGCACAATATAAGAACTTTCATTAGCAGATGCAAAATTGTTACTTTTCTTCTAGACAAAGATTTCGCACAGAATTTCTGAGTACCTTAAAATATTTCACTGAATAAATGAAAAACAAAAAAACAATGGCTTTTTTCAAGTCAACATAAAGATAGTTTTGATTTTCAAGTCAGTTTCAGAAGAATTTTGAAATTTTTCGCAAAACAACGATAAACAAG
Organism: Chlorops oryzae; assembly: GCA_020466095.1. Classification (NCBI taxonomy): domain Eukaryota; kingdom Metazoa; phylum Arthropoda; class Insecta; order Diptera; family Chloropidae; genus Chlorops; species Chlorops oryzae. Next base: position 69,264,260 of record CM035808.1, on the reverse strand, counting down.
ATTTTCTGAGGCAACTTACAAGCTCATGCATTTTTTTTGTAAATAAAACGCAGAATTGAATAAATAAAGTAAAAACTTAACAGTTTGAACACAGGGCACATTAACGTATACGCTTTTTACTACTTTTCTCTCAACAACAGCTTTTCAACAAAAAAAACCAAAAACTACTATTTTTTTTTTTTTTTTTTACTAATTTATGCCCTGTTTCAATGTTATGTGTAATAGAAATAATGTTGGCAGCTTCCTTTTGTCAAGAATTTTGTCATGAATGACAATATTGGCGCTTAACAACATCCAATATGTATTGACACATTTGTTTATAATAAGAGAAAATACTTAAAAACGTGTAACTTTACCAATTTTCAACATGATCAAATGTGGTATACATGTATTGATATCTTAAACCATTTTAAATCTAAAACTTTTTTTACGAATCTACCACTTCTTCTTTAAAAATCTATAATATTTAAAAAATTTTAAGTCCAAAGAATATGTTATGCTACGAAAGGATTACATGTAGTCTTTCGTTCCTTTAAAAATCAAAGCATGAAATCGAGGCAAAAAGGACAACGTTCAATATGAAGACAAGGTAAACGCTAGGAATTCCTACAACTTGCCGATCACGGCAAGAACGAAACAATCGGACTTCTCGCTTCAAAACATTGAGAAGTGTTTTTTATTCTGATTGTTTTTCGGCAGTCCCTCGCTTGTCTGTCGATTGCGAAAAATTGTGTGAATTTGTGTGTGCGCACGAAGAAATACGTAAATTTGTATTTGGAGGTTTGCATATTTTCGCCTGTATGCTTGTGAAGAGTTGATTATAACGATTTGCTTTCTCATGACAGCGAACTCTCTGCTCAAAACGGGTTGGAGTTTTTGTGTATTTGAATGGTTTGCTGGTGAGGGATGTCCGGGGATGTGGTATAAGAGAGTGTTTTTTATCTTGCTCGTGCGTCCCTCTCCCACAAAACAGCTTTCGTGTAGCCATAATTGAAAGATGAACATGTTGAAAGCACCTTGAGTTTGCCGGCGTAAGATTCTCGCTATTCGAGTGTCCTATCATCAATTTAATAGACGTTATCTCGTCAAAAACCACATAAATATATCCCTGATTAGGAGTTTAAGATGATCTACTGGATAGCGCGCACGCAAAATTGTCATTCACGTTATGTAGCAAAGCTTTAAACCTTTTTAAATTTGTGAAGATCTAACAAATGTATGTGCGTTTGCATATAAACTTAAACAGCCACTTAAAGGCAAATGCACATCAACATCATGCACTGCTTTCAAATTTCATAAAACAAAAAGAAAACGAAAACCAAAGAAAACACAATTACCAGCACGGGAAATATGACACCAGCATTCAATGAACTCAATTATTCCAAGCTTACAAAACGTGCCTTCTTTCTTTTGTTTTCGTTTGATGTATTGCCAAATAATTTTTTGTTTGAATAAGCAAAATGTTAGTATATAAGAAGAATATTTCCAATCAATAAACAAGTCAAAATTCGAACTTCAAAGTGTAATTATTAATCTATATTGATTGGTTAAAGTGCCAAATCAATTTTGAATCGCAATTGGTCATAGTTTAAGTGCTATTGGCCATATCACTTAGTTGTGAAATATACATTTTTTGGTGACCCCGACGTGATATCTGTTGGTGTACCACCTATCAGATCCGCAATCCTTTTATTTCGCGAAGCATTAAATCGTTTGCTAGGACGCTAACAAGGTCCTCGTGAAACAAAAGTCCGTCGCGAATTAAATATCGCATTTTATTGTAAATCATTTAATCAGAGCAAGGAGCTCAACTCCCCAGCAGTTAGGCGTTCGGTGTCACAAGGACACAAGCAGCTATCAACAAACTACGGAGTGTCAAAAGGACTGATTAAGGTGATCGGTGTCAAAGGGACACAACGAAAGAATGGATTTTGAAGGAATTGTTAATGCTCAATATGGATTGGGCAGCGAAATCAAGCAATTTATCGAAAACTGTAAGAAGGCTCCAATCGATCGGCGTACGTCATCATTCTTCAAAAACAGAATACAACGGTTACAACAATTGGGCCAAACATTTTATGAAAACAATTTGTCAATTTTGAAATTTAAAAATGAACAATCTGGTGATGAGTACTTCACTAAGGATTATTATGACAAAATAAATAATTTAGTGGTGGAGTTCATTAAGGCGCTCGAAAATAAGGCATGTGAATTGGCTGATAATACGGAAGCATGTGGTGGCGCAACAAATCAGGAGGAACGAGCTGAAAATCAATTAGATGATCAGGCAATACATCTTCGCAAATTGATACGCAATCAAAAGGAGCTTTTGCGAGCATTGGACAGAAATATTGCGGAAATATCAATGAGACAAGCAGAAGCACACAATCAGTCGTATTACACAATTAAGGCTAACATATTGGAAAAATATATGATAGACCTCTAAACCACTAATACGACATTTGGGCAGCGACGGTGGAAAATGAAGTGGATGGCTATACATTAGAAGTTTACTACGATATGGAAGCCAGGGCGGAAGCAGCGCTAATTCAACTTCAGCAACACATATCTAATCATTCAGCACCATTACAAGTTCCTGGTCCAAGATCAATTGAGCAATCATCCACTCATATTCAATTACCACGAATGACTTTACCCAAGTTTAACGGAAACTACTTGGAATGGGTCGCTTTCAAGGATATTTTTACGGAGATCGTTTACACTCGCCCATCAGTGTTCCCAGAAGATGCAATTCCTTACTCAAAGTCTGACTGATGAGCCAAAAAACCTCATTAAACATCTCCCATCAACTGGCAGCAACTATGCAGCCGCATGGAATATTTTGACATGCAGATATGATAACAAGCGGCTGCTAGTATCTACATTGCTAAACAAGCTGTTTGGGCAACCTTCAATACGAAGTGATTCACCTTCCACAATCAAATCTCTACACGATATTACAAAAGAATGTCTTCACGGGCTTCAGTCTCAAGGTCTTCCTGTCAACCATTGGGACACAATCATCAGCCACGTAGTCCTACGAAAACTGGACCAAGTAACTCAAACTGTTTTTGAGCAGGGAATCGATGACAATAAAAGACTTATAAGGGTCGAGGAAATTCTTCAATTTTTGGAGCGGAGATTCCAAGCGTTGGAGGTTCGAAGTAGTACTGGGACCGCAAAACGCACGTGTGCACCAGCGTTAAACAAAGATGAGCCATGTAAAATATGTAACAAGAGTAATCACTTTGCTTTTGAGTGTGCGATGTTTAAAACGGCATCTATCAAGCAAAAATGGCGTTACATAAAAGTGCATCATTTATGTGCAAATTGTTTCAAACCTGGGCATCAATCCAGCGTATGTAAATCACAGCATTGTACCAAATGTACAAGAAGACACAATACATTACTACACCCAGAAGATGAAAAGCTGCAAGAAAAAAAACCAAATGGGTCATCTTTAGTTGCTACATCGGTACCACAGGATCAAGAAAAAACACAGATACGGAATCAACTAGTGCAGTCAGCCTTGTGGCAAATCAGTCGAGCCAGCAGGACAACATCGTTTTATTAGGAACAGCAAAACGTTAGTTGGCGAAAATGGTCTCCTATTCAATGTAAAGCAATACTGGATTCTGGGTCACAGGTGAATTTAATAACAGGAAGGTTATTAAAGAAACTTGGAGTTTCAACAACACTCTCGCCGTTAAACCTGGAAGGCATTGGAGTAAAGGAAACCGCTATTCAGCATCGCGCTACAATTCAGATTCAATCAAGAATCAATGGATTAACGGCAAGGCTAGATGTACATTGCATACCAAAAATTGTGTCTGAGCAACCTGCATACCCCATTAAGGCAAGGGAATGGAAAATACCTAAGGACTTGGTATTAGCAGATCCTGAATTCGATAAACCAGGACGTATAGACTGCTTACTCGGAGCAGAAATCTTCTATGATCTGTTAACGAAAGGCAATATAAAACTTGGTGCAAACCTCCCAACACTTCAAAATACCGTATTTTGCTGGATTGTGGCAGGTAGTGTGGGATCTACAGATGTTAATAGAGCCATTTGCGGTGTCTGTACCACAGTGGAATTAGAAGACATGGTAGCTAAATTTTGGAAATTGGAAAAAGTACCAGAGATCAATAATAAACTATCAGAAGATGACATAAAATGTGAGTCACATTTTATTGAAAATACGTCACGAGCACAGGATGGCAGATTTATGGTAAAGCTGCCGTTGAAAGAACACCCTCCGCAATAGGAGACACCAGAGAGTTAGCGTATTTTCGTTTAAAGCACATCGAAAACCGGCTATCAGCAGACCAGGATTTGAAGGTACAATATATCGCTTTCATGAAGGAGTACGAAGCTCTGGGCCACATGACAGAAATTAAACCACATGAGATACGAAAACCACACTATTACATCCCGCATCATTACGCTATGCGTCCGGAGAGCACCAGTACAAAATTAAGAGTTGTGTTCGATGCATCAGCACACAGAGCAACGTATTGTCATTAAATGATATCATGCATGCAGGACCAACTGTGCAAAGCGAACTATTCTCGATCCTGTTGAGATTTGTATATACAAATATGTGCTAAAAACTGATGTGGAAAAAATGTACCGTCAAATATGGATACACCCTGATGATCTAAAGCTTCAATTAATCTTGTGGAGGGAGAGTCCCATGGAGAAATTAAAAATATATCAGCTGAACACGGTAACCTTTGGAACACGTTCCGCTCCTTATTTAGCGACAAGATGCTTGAAGTTATTAGCTGATGAAAATGCAACACAATTCCCAGGTGCAGCACAAGCAATTTGGAACAATTTCTATGTAGACGACGGCTTAGTTGGTGCTGACTCATTAAAAGAAGCTGCAAGCATTCAAGAGCAATTAACATGCATGCTGAATAGTGCTGGAATGAAATTAAAAAAGTGGTGCGCTAACCATCAATATCTGCTAAAAGGCATAGCAGTTATACTTGACTTCAATGCAGAGGAAGACAGAAAAACTAAAACATTGGGACTTACATGGCTGCCAAAATCTGATATGTTTCGCATAAGAACTAATGCCCAAACAAGTCAATCCGCTACAAAAAGAAGTGTTATTGCAAACGTTGCAAGAATATACGATCCCCTGGGACTCATCGGACCAGTAATTGTTACTGCCAAAATATTTATACAACAACTTTGGCAAGTTAAGCAAGATTGGGATACACTTCTGCCAGTCAATCTGCAAAAACAATGGGATACTCTCTAAAAAGATCTGTTTGCCTGTCAAGGTATCTGTTTGGGACTGAAGACTACATTCGAATGGAGCTACATGCTTTCGCTGATGCATCAGAAAAGGCTTATGGTGCAGCAATATATATCAGAAGTATTTTAAAGAACGGCACTGTTAAAGTTAGCCTCGTGTGTTCAAAATCTCGAATAGCGCCATTAAAGGCACAGACCATTCCGAGACTAGAGTTATGTGCGGCAGTGCTAGCGTCAGAATTGTTAGCAAGGATAAAAAGAGACTTAAAATATCAGGATAAAGCAACATACTATTGGACGGACTCTCAAATCGTTTTGGCATGGATATCGAACCAAGCAGGATCGCTGCCTCCTTTCGTGAGTCATCGAATAGCAAAGATTCAGCAGATGTCAACCATTAATCAGTGGCATCATGTATCCTCCAAGGAGAACCCTGCAGATATTCTATCTAGAGGATTGAAGCCCCAAGACCTGGCGAACTCACACATGTGGTTTTATGGCCCTATGTTTTTATACCAAAATAATCAAGCATGGCCACTACAAGCAGATCGTCTTAAGGAAGTCGCAACTATAACAGCAATTTCAAAACAGGAACTCAGAAAGGCAACAGATTCAGATTGGGTGTACACCATTCCGTCCAAAAATTCATTTAGACTTGTACAAAAAACGATTGCTTACATGCTACGGTTCATCAACCATTCCAGACTCCCTAAAGAATCAAGGCATAGTTATGTCAATCTCACACCCGCCGAACTAGATGCAGCTTTAAGGTTAATAGTGCACTAAATACAAATTGCGGAGTTCAATGACGTCGCAAAAATGTTGCAGAAGGACAAATTTTACCCAGATCTCATCATCTCAGTTCACTCACGCCCTTTCTTGATGAAGAAAGGATCATTCGCGTTGGAGGAAGAACTAGTGCGTCATCTCTACCATTTGACGCCAACCATCAGATGCTGCTGCCTTACAACGATCCTTTGGTTATATTGCTCATGCAAAACTATCATAAAGACAACTATCATATTGGAGCTCAATCACTTTTAGCACAGGTGCGACAACGTTTTTGGCCGTTGAAAGAAAAAACCATGACCAGATCTATAGTTCAACGCTGTGTGGAGTGCTCAAAGGCTAAACCCATATTTTATACACAAGTAATGGGAAATCTACCAGAACATCGAGTGCAGCCAGCTCGTCCATTTCTAAACTCGGGCGTAGACTACTGTGGTCCGTTCATGGTCCATTTCAAAATACGAGGAAAACGACCGCAAAAAGCTTACATTGCGGTATTTTGTTGTTTCGCAACAAAAGCAGTCCATTTAGAATTGGTTAGCGACTTGACCACAGACGCATTTATAGGAGCACTAAAAAGATTCATTGCTCGTAGAGGGCATTGTCAAACCCTATATTGCGACAATGCTACCAATTTTGTGGGAGCCAAGAATCAGCTGATGGAAATGGAACAAGAATTTATACAAAATCCGCACAAGAGTCAATACGAGCAATTTGCAGTACCAAAGGGATAGATTTCCGATTCATTCCTCCAAGATCACCCCATTTCGGAGGCTTATGGGAAGCTGCAGTCAAATCAGCGAAAATTTATTAGTTAAAAACGTAGCAACAGCATCCCTCACGTATGAAGAGTTAGAGACCGTCATAGTGGAAATCGAAGGAATCCTCAATTCTAGACCTCTTATTCCACTCTCTGCTGATGCCAATGATTTAGCGGCACTTACTCCTGGCCACTTTTTAATAGGCGATCAACTAACATCAAATGTGGAGTGAGAGCCAAATCACAGGAAAGAAAATTACTGGAGAGATGGAAATTGGTATCGCAGGTCAAACATGACTTTTGGAATCGTTGGTCAAAGGAATATCTAAATCAGTTGCAAGAAAGACGTAAATGGAAAGGACCAATAAAGACGATATTGCCAGACACCATGGTGATCATCAAGGAAGACAATCTCCCAGTTGCACAATGGCCTCTAGGACGCATTGTGAAAGTTTATAAAGGGATGATGGCTTTGTGAGGGTATGTGATGTAAAAACACAAAATGGGCTTTTCAAACGAGCAGTGCATCGATTAGCACCATTATTTCGAGAAGAGCAACAAGGAGAAAGGGAAGAAATTGAAAAAAGCCCGTTCGCATGGATTCATTGCCTGTGAGTATACCATTACATCGAATTAAAAACAAAGGTCATCTGAACTTGGAAGAAACCCCTGCCAAGCGGTCACGCGGTATAAGCTCAGGACTATTAGTTACTATTCTAACTCTATTCTTCCTACCGCTGGCTCTGTGTAATAGAATCGACATAACTAACTTCTATAATCAACCTGGAATCTATTTCGAACAAGTGAGCACCGTCAAACTTCTAGCCGCTAACTGGAAAATCATCGTTTATTTCGACCTTGAACCGTATCATCAACAAATTGACATAATAAATAATGGAATCATCAACGTTACAAAGACTATGCAATCAGGCTAACAACACAGATTGCACGTTCTTAATGAAGTTCTTCGATCATGTTATTAAAGAAATGAGAGCAGACCTCAATCTTCTGGCAGTCAAAAGGGTGAAAAGAGGAGCAATAGACATCATTGGGAATGTTGCAAATTCTTTGTTCGGAGTTCTTGATTCGAATTACGCTGATCACATGTCAAATACCATTAACGAACTTAAATCAAACGATGCATACCTGCAATATCTGATCAAAAATCAAACATCGCTCATAGATTCTACAATAAACTTAATCAAAAATAACCAAAAGGAAGCACAAGCCAAATTTACCGAGATTGATAACACAGCCCAACAGTGTTTTTTTTGCATGAGATTTTTAAACTGATTCAGATTAATTACATATTGCTTATTTTGGATCTACCCTCACTTTTTTCCCAGCAGCTCGAGTATTCGAGATAACCGCGAATAAAGATTTTTCCTGCTAAATTTTTTTCGTGTGCATTTTACTCATATGTGGAAGGAAATTTTTAAGTCTTTTTTGATGTGATAGAATTCCAGAAATATCAAACTTTCATGCGCAACCAAAACATTTGAACATTTCTAGCAACTAATGGCTCTAATTTTTGCTCAAAGTAAAAAAATTGAATTTTTTTTGGAAAAAAGTCAACATTTTTACGCTTTAAGTTAACATAATCCATGCACTAATGATCCAATCTTCCATTAAAATAGCTTGAACGAAGGAATAAGAGATTTTGTAAACGTATGTGAAAGCTCAAAGTGGTCATGGAGATGGTAGCGCAGATTTAAGGGAGTTTTTAAAGCCCCTCCATTCGAAAATTTTACATCGAACATACAACAAGTTCGAAAATGAAAATCCACTTGTTTGCTTCATAAAAATGCAAAGACGCTTTGATTATATTTTCAATTATATATCTAATAAATTAAATTAAATGATTTGTATTTCAACAAACTAATGACTGTACTGAGAGAGTACTGAGAAATAGTCCTTTTTTGTACCAATTTCTAAACCGACCCATTTGGAAAAGGACGTAGCCCATAAAAAATTGATCCGATATTGCTCGTATTTACCAGAAAATTGGATTTGGGAATTTTAGGACTCATCCAAAAACCATTTGGGGGCATTAGAAAGTTTAGCGAGCTATGGAAAAAAATCAAAAAAATTATGATGTCCGATTTCGATGAAAATTGATGTTAACATTCTAGAATCCTTGCATGAAATTTTTTTCAAAAACTTTTACGAATTTTTCCAATTTTTGGGTTTGGGCAAAATTAAAACATTATTCCTTGTTAAGGTTGTTTTTGGTTGAAATGAAAGGGGAATATTTCGATTCGGCCTGGAAAAAGTAAGGGGTGGGATCAATAGATCTATTTTTCTGGATATTAAAAACCTCAGCCAAAAAAAAAGAAAAGCGTATAAAAACTTTTGGTAATTAGTTTTAAGTTAAAAAACTTTGTATTGAAATTAATTGATTTGTTTAACTAATTCATTTTATAATAGTATGTACCCATAGTAAATTCAAGTTTACTTAAAAAATAAATCAAGAAAATCATAAAAACAAATCTTGAAAAAAATTTCTTGACGACCCCTCAAAGGTGTGCCAACCTGGCAGAAAAAATTTTAAAATTTAATGCTGTTTTCTAAAAAGTCATGTTAAGAATCAACTTTCACCTTTTCTATAAATAAATTTTTTCAAGAGGCAACATAAATTTTGAACCCTTATTTGGAAAAATTCTAAAAGTTTTTAAAAAAATTTCATGCAAGGATTTAGAACTTCAAATCAATTTTATCGAAATCGGACAGCATAATTTTTTGATTTTTGCCATACCCTAAACTTTCTAATGCCCCCAAATGGTTTTTTGGGCAAATCGGATCAAATTTTTTGGCCGTCCTTTTCCAAATGGGCTTTAGAAATTGGCAAAAAAACTATTTCTCATACTCCTCAGACAGTCATTAGTTTGTTGAAATACAAATATTTAATTTAATTTATTAGTAATTTTTAAAAATAATCAAACTCTTTGCATTTTTGAAGCAAACAAGGGATTTTATTTTAACTTGTTTAGGATGAAAATTTTAATGGAGGGGTTTAAAAACTCCCTTAAATTGCGCTCCATTCTGACCCTTTATTTCCAAGTTTAAAAATCTTTATTCCTTTTAAATTTTAATAAGAGGACTTAGGCAGGATTAGTTAATTAAAGCGAAAAAGTTGACTTTTTTCCAAAAAAAACAATTTTTTGCTTTGGCAAAAATTAAGCCATTAGGCAAAATGTTCAAATTTTTTGGCATGGTTTAATTTCTAACAAAAAAAAAGACAAAAACCTTCCACAAGGAAAATGCACACAAAAAAATTTGCAGGAAAAATCTTTTTCGCGGTTATCCAATATGGTGTGGGAAAAAAGTGAGGGTAATCCAAAATAACAAATCAAAATCGAATCAGTTTAAAAACCTATGAAAAGCAAAAAGACCAAATTGGCCCTGTTAATCAAATTTCAATATTCACTAAAGGGTAATTATAATTAATAACCAAAACCTGCACTTTCCGCCAATGTTTTGATTTTTAAACAACAACGCCATTTGCAATAATATGTGCTCATTAAGACCACAATAACCAATTTTATTACGCCTTTGCAACTTGAAGAAGAAATATTAAAAATCAAAGGCAACTATCATACAATTGGAACTACCAATTTAAAAAAATAACTAAGCGTACGCCACAAAGTGATGGAAACCAAAAATCATTCATATTACACGAACTGCCTTAAAATTCCAAAATTTAACTGTAAGTCCCATTTATCAATAAATGATTTTAGAATAATTATAAATTTTGAAACGTCTCAACCAGTTCATTCCAATGACGAAATCAAATCGACACCTGCTCTTTAAAATGAGAACGAATTTCTGTTAAACATACAAGACGTAATGACCAACCCAAAAAATACCAAAGGAATTGACTTTAAGAACAAGTCCAAGTGCTTTAAAGAGTACATATTATGGATCAGCTTACAAATATTGGTTTTTGCAACATAAACCCATTAAACTTAATGCAGTATGCGGTAACGTTTTCGTTTTCACTGAACCAACAAGTCGAATACAAACGATTTAACCTCACTGTGAATGGAACATTTAAAGAACTTAAAGCCTAGAAAACTCATCATTCCCACAAAAAATCACCTACCCCATATGGACAGGATATACTAATTATTGATTACTATACTAAAAAATGTTATGGCCCAATTTAATAAATAAAACTCCCTGCCAAGGAATTGAATCAGAAACAAGTCAATATAACTGTAAAAGAAATAGAAAAGAGTATTTATTTGAAGAGAAAATTTACGACCAAAATTTAATTGGAGTTCATTCCTGTACCTCTTTTATTAAAGAATAAAGAAAGAATCTATTCACATTTAAATGAACATACAGCACGAACTTGAAGTCAGATAAAGAAAAAGAAAGAAAAATGGTCTGACCATATGCCTGTTTCTATAGATCTGAACTTTGGGGATGTTGTAAAAAAGGAACAGCTAAGACTCTTGCCGAAATTAATAAAACATAGTAGAGAATTACAAAAACAACTTTAATAACATTTTAATGTAAGTGCGGGTTGGGAGTGGCCTTATAAATTTAGAAAACTTACAAAAAATCACACATAAATCGAATACAACTCAAATAAATTCAACACAACGTCCACCAGGAAAAGGGAGATGGTTCCATGCAGAGTTTGGCCGAAGAAGGGTGTTTGTAATACAAAGATTTGGTTGGTTTTGCGACGAAACGATGGGGCAAAGCGAAATCGCTTCAGGACAACCAACAACATAATCAACCACGTACCTGGGACTGACGATGCTGCTGACGTCGCTGCTGCTTCTGACACTTGGGCTTCCTCTTGGATGTAACTTGAAGCGGCTGGTTGTGGGTCGCCAATTGAAATTAAAGCGAAACCCGCATTTTGGACTTGTTAGCTCGTAAAAGGAAACCTTAAACGATACCGCAAGGCCTTGACTTAAGACCACTTCACACTCCCGGATACGACCCGAAAAAAACGCGTTGTTCTATCGACTGGTGGAACCCAAAAGCCGTCTTTACTAACTTGTGATGCCAATCAAGGCTTGCCGGCAAAAGTCCGAGAAGCTGGGCTAGAAGTACTGCGCTCCGTTTTCCCGTTTCTGGCCGCTGTCAGGGTTCTGTTGCGTAGCGACGCGGGTAGCTGGAAACTCACACATGCAAGGCGGCGTTGCGATGGTGACCGACGACGATAAGTAAGTTACAAGCTCTTTTGTCAATAATGGAAATCTTTCCTAAGTCGAAAGGCAAGATAATAGCTGTGCAGCTGGCATATGGTTCACAGAATTTGCTGGCTATAAAACCACTCAAGCGCCACCTTAAAACTGAACTTTGTGCTAGTAGACTGCCACCGACGTAGATTTGAATTCCCGATAGTAGTACTCGCGGGGGATGTCGGAGCGGATAACTAAATCGATACGTGCTGGTTTCCTTAAGTGAGGATCTGCAAGCTTCAGGGCAAAAAATTTACTCACAAATAAAAAAGTTAATATTAAGTCCATTAAGAGTAGATTAACAACCGCTGATGGTGCTTTACAAACAGTCTATGGAGTAGCAAAGTTAAGGGTGACTTACAATCAACAAACAGAATATATTGATTTTTACATAATTCGCTCATTGGCGCAAGATATATACCTTGGAGCCAATTGTTGGCAGAAATTTAATATTGCACCCCAACTTTTTCCCACTAAGCCGAAAGAAGTTCTTGAACTGTCGTTTAAAAGTGACTCAGATAAACATCTCCTTAGCGAAAAACAGCAGTTAAAGCTTGAATCGGCGATTGCTGGTTTTCCATGTTTTGAAATTCACGGATTAGGCAAAACAAATTTGGTAGAGCTATAGATGTTGGAGACGCAAAACCCATAAAACAGCGTCACTACCCTATCTCACCCGCAGTAGAAAAGGATTTTTGTAGCGAAATAGATACGATGATTAGAATGGGAGTTATCGAAGAATCAGCTAGTCCGTGGTCTTCACCTGTGGTCCTTGTAAGAAAGCCAGGAAAGGTGCTTCTATGTTTAGACAGTCGAAAAATGAATTCAGTCACAATAAAGGATGCATATCCATTACCTAACATGAGGGAGTTTTGAGTCGACTTCCCCGTGCGCAGTTTATTTCTAGTTTGGACGTGAAAGATGCCTTTTGGCAGATACCGCTGGAAAAGAGCTCTCGCGAAAAAACAGCCTTCACGGTACCTAACTGACCTCTTTATCAATACACCGTGATGCCGTTTGGACTATGCAACGCTCCGCAAAAAATGTGCAGGCTGATGGATAAAATTATCCCCTATAATTTGAAGGAACGTGTGTTTGTTTATTTGGACGACCTTTTTCTTATTTCTGAAAGCTTTGAGTCGCATTTGGCACTTTTAAGTGAGGTTGCATGCCATATCAAGCAAGCGGGTCTAACGATAAATATCACCAAAAGCAAGTTCTGTCTGAAAAAAAAATCGGTATCTAGGCTACGTAGTAGGACATGGAACCTTACAAACAGATCCAGAAAAGGTGATAGCCATTTCCAGCTATCCAGTTCCGAAATCACAAAGGCAGCTTAGGAGGTTTCTGGGCATGGTAGGCTGGTATAGGAGATTTATAGAGAACTTCACTAGTGTACCTTGTTCCCTAACAGATTTGCTGAAGAAAGGTAAATCCTTTGAATGGACAACGTAGGCCCAAAAGTCATTTGAAATATTAAAAGAAAAACTAACTTCAGCACCAGTTTTAGCAAACCCTGATTTTTCAAAGCCTTTTCTTATTCAGTGCGTTGCAAGTCAGCAGGGAGTCGGAGCAGTCTAAGCCCAAGAAAACGAAAACGGCGAGGAGGTACCAATAGCTTACATGTCGCAAAAACTGAACAAAGCGCAGAAAAATTATTCTGTAACAGAACAGAAATGCTTAGCAGCAGTACTAGCAGTGAAAAAGTTTCGACCAGACGACTTTTCCATTGGCCTCGTCTTTATCAGTCGGTCAAAGAATACGTGCAAAACTGCAAAACTTGTGCTCAAATTAAGTATCCTACTAAAATTCTCAGACCTTCTATGGCGAAGTATACACCTGTCGAAAGAATTTTCCAACGCTTGTATATAGACTTGATTGGACGTTTTTCAAGATCCACCAATGGTCACGTGGGAATCTTAGTCGTACTCGATCAGTTGTCAAAATTAAGCTTCGTATGCCCGCTCAAGAAAATCAAAACTCTCCCATTCTAGCATTTCTTAAGGGTCAGGTTTTTGCTGTAGTTGGCGTCCAAGAGTTCATAATGAGCGACCTTCCGTTGTTTCAAGTTTCGTTCGAAAGAGTTTGAGGCATTTTTAACCACTTATGGTGTTAAGCACATGTACACAGCTGTGTATTCGCCGCAGAGCAATGCTTCCGAACGTTTAAATTGATCCATTTACGCAGCTATCAGAGCCTATTTGAGTTCCGACCATAAGGAATGGGACTACCATTTAAGTAGCATAAATAGCGCTTTATGAAATTCCATTCACCAGTCAACTGGATACAGCCCATATTTTATAGTATTCGGGCAGCATATGATTACACATGGTGAAAACTATACCCTTCTTCGGAATATTGATATGCTAAATGAAGGCATGGAGCCCCAAGAAGCCACCTTTCAAGACCTAGTAGCTCATATTAGGGATATTGTCAAAAACAACCTGAAACAGAAATTCGAAGAAAATAAAAAAAGATATGATTTGAGATCCAAACCAATAACATATAGTAACGGACAAAATATCCTTCGCAGAAACTTTGCACAAAGTAACTTTGCGAAGAACTTCAACGCAAAATTAGCAAAAACTTTCTTACCAGCGGTTGTTCTCAACAAAGTTGGCTCTTCTTATTATGTCTTGAAAGACGCTACAGGCAAATTGATCGGTACTTATCATGCCAAAGATATGCAGCCAGCATAATCTACCTCTTTTCAGCTTCTTGAATAAGAACTTATACAAAAACCTGCTTTGTAAAGGTAGATCTTGCAGAAAAGAAGATTTTTTTTTCTTTTATATTTCCAATTTCGAAAATATATTTTTCTATTAAAATAATAATTCTCCGCCCATTGTACAGTAATCAATACCAGTTTTCAAAAAGCTTTATTTACAACATCTCTCTCTCTCTCTCTCTCTCTCTCTCTTCTCCTTAATTTGGTGTTCATCCCGGTACTTCCACTTTAACGAATATTATCTCACCTTCGTTCACCTTGCCTATGCTACTACGAAACCATGCAAAGTGAAGCGCATGTTTCATTACAGTTCATAGATTTGCCACGATCGGAAGTATCGTTCCGCAAATTTTGCCTTAAACTCCTTCAAAAGTGATTTTTTTTGTTATAACTCAACCAAAGTGGTAAAAAATAACTTATAGACAGCATTGAGCTATTGAATTCTAAATAAATATAAAGAAAAAATCAAACACAAAGTGTAGTGCGAAATCAAACGCTTGTTTCCGCACGTCACCTTCGTCGATTTTGTTTCCAGGGGAAAATCTCCTAAGGGCGAAGAGAAAGACGACGGGAAAAGAACCTCAAAAGAAAAAAAAAAAGGAATAAAATCTTTTGCTTTTGGTATGAATTTTTGTTGTGCTTCACTTTGCAAGTAAATAGCAAAATCCTCTTCTCCTAAAACTTCTTATAGCGAAAAGATCATGTGCCGTTAGTCGAAGCAATTGTATCAAATACTAGTGCACAAAGTCGAGCCAAAAAAAAAAAACAAAAAAATTTAGGTGGACAGCTTTAGACGAAAATCGAACATTTAGTAGGCGCTTGTGCGCTAGCTAGTATTGTTGTCGAAAGAAGGTAAGCTGGTCAACCCAATTAACATAACTACTTATAACACATTGGGTTTCCAATAAAGAATCATATTATCATATCATTGCATATTCGTGTTCGTTCCTTGGCGCTTTCTCATCAGAATATTTTGTTTCGTTCGAGTGAGCGAGATAACAGGCGATAATTGTTGCAAAAAGCGTTTTACTGGTGATTTTTTTTTTTTTTTGCTGTAGTTTTGAAACAAGAGCGGAGTTGAGTCAAACTAGACAAAGTGACTCAAAAACATGCATAACTCAGTAAAATCAACATTGAGTAAATTTTAATGCGGTTTGGATACAGTGGAGATTGTTGAATTGGACTGCAAATAATCTAGAACGATTCGAGTCACAGAATTTGGAAATTGATTTAATTTTTTTATGATTGAGTAACGCTTAACTAAAAACGTTTTTGTTCTTATTCTCTCGATTTGCCTTTGTTCGCATAAATTTTTTTTTTTTTTTGTTGCTTAGTGGTAACGATTTAATCGATCTTAAAAACCACAACAAATTCAAAGAGCATCAAAAATTTGTTTTAATCCGCCTTAAATTAAAAATGGAGTAAATTTGAATCGCGTAGTACAGAATATTATTAGATGTAGGATTGGAATTTTTTTTGTTCATATACCACAGCACTACGGCTTAACCAGGATCGTTTGCGCTAACATAGTGGAGACAAAGGTCTAGTGAGTAACACTAATATTTTTTGTTCACCGCGTACACAGGTTGATAGGCAAGCAGAGGCGTTGGCTCAGTTGATTTAATTCGATTTCTTTTTCGCTTTTTGTTCTTTATTTGAAAACAACAACAACAAAGTGCAAATGCTTGCCATTGAGCCCATGTAATTCGGGTGTAATATATATATATATATATTTTTAAAGTTTTTCCCTTATTTTTTTATATGATTTTTTTTTTTGTCTTCGTTTCCTATACTCTTGCAAATTCAATTCGTTCATGGGGAATCAGTAAAGGATCATGAATTTATAAGTAAGGAAAATACTTTGACCATGGAGAGAAGTTAAAGAAAAACAAACTGTAATGAGATAAGAGTGACATTTTTCTATTTGTTTATTTTTTTCATTAGTAGTTTTAAATTTATTGATGAATTTTGACTAATGAATAAAATGTGAATTAATTTAAAAATGCGAGTTTGCACTACCCTCGGTGTTGATTTGGTTGGGATGAGGAGGCAATCGAAGAGTCTCTATATCATGGTTGGGCGAAAAAGGAAAGGACGCATGCTACACAACATCTAAGCATTGCTAACGGATAACCTCCGGAATCTTACATAACTTATTTTTAGCATCTCAGTTTTTTTTTCGTCCTATAGTCTGTCCGACGTACTGATTTGGCAAGAAGCATATCCTCATTAATTCGTTTTCTAGTGCATGCATTTTTTTGTTAAAAGATCGGCAAATCAATGTAGACAAGCGGTGAAACAAGTCCCACCCCATTCCGGCGAGCTCAGTCCAGGTAAAACAAGCATGCACGGTTTCTTCCGCAAGTCAGAAGAAAAGCGATAAAAAATCAGCAGATTTATTTCAACTAGCAGAGCGCCAGCATCGCAGCATATATTAATGTGATGTTGTATGCCTAAACGATAAAAAGACTGGCTTTTGCTTTTCATAAAGTGTTCAAGCAAAATGACGAACGTGTACGCTACCAATGTGAAGTACTGAGTCCGAGAGGAAAGGGGTTGTCCAGGCTGCTAGTTAATGATAAGCTGCACGCGCTTTGGAACTGGGTACCCTCAAAATTGCGGCAGGGCGTTTAAAGGTCAGAGGCGCGGAACACGTGGCGGACTTTTACCACCTCTCCACAAGGGTTGATCCACCGGTGCTGCTTCCAGGCTTCTGGCAGGGTTGCCATGTTAATGTCAGGGACACCAAAATAGGAGACGTAACTGTTTCTGATAATGAGGTCGAAGAAGGAATCTCTTGTTTTAATTTGCCGGCAGTTGCACGACGCGGTTAACGTTTTTTTGTTCGTTTGGTCTGCCGGCGGCTGCACGACGCGATTAGGAGTTTTATAATAGGAAGAAAATTCAAAAGAAATAGTAGCGATCAAAGACTCTGCCGTCTTCGGTGGAGACTGAGAGAAAAAATTTTTCGTTGAATCGGTTCGATTAAGGGCTCGCCCCCACAGCGGCTGCGGTTACGCCGAAAAAACGGAGAGTGCTCATAAAAAGTTTTGTTTAACAAAAACTTGGTTTTAAAACGCATAATGATTTATTGGGCTTAGTTTTTTTAATGTAATAATGTGCATTTAAGTGAGAGTCAATCTGATCTTACTTAACATTTCTAATACATCATACATCACTTGACTTTATCTACTTATGTGGAATCTTATAACTTTCTGACTCATGCTATTAAAAATATAACTTCGTTAAATTTTGCTAACATAAATTTTACCTTTTATATTATAAATCTAAAAATTTGCAGTATTAACGGAGATTCTTTGCTGTAATCGTTAAATCTTAATGTGAATGTTCTTTCTTAAGTCCACGTTACTAAACATGTGAAATGAGTGGATTCCCTGCTTCTCTTGTGAAAATAAAAGAGTTTTTTGGCTAAGGAAATTAAAAAATCTAGGACATAAATTTTTTAAAAATTATGTTGCTATGGGAAATCCAGAACTATTTAATAACTATCGTCACTTTATGCGCGGGCTGACAGTCCTTCATAGATATCTGTTCGGAAGATACTTATCTCAGATCAGATCTCGCATTAAAAGGAATGCGACAGGATTTTGGGGATTTGTCCATTCTAAAAGGAAGATTTCCCAGACTCCTACGAACCAGACTTTTACCAGTGTTACTGCTTCTTCTGCTTTTAAACCTGCAAATTTATTTGCTTTCGTTCTTTAAATCGAGTGTGATCCTTCTTTGACTGTTTCCGTCCAAGGCTCTGATCACAAATTAATAGTTGATTTTGACTTCTTTACTTCGTAAGAAGAAGTAGGTTAGGTTAGGTTAGGTTATAGTGGCAGCCCACTTTGAGGGGACACACTTAGGCCGCACATGTGCCCGTTGTGATACCACATGGGAAGGCATGTCTCCCTAATTACCCATTTCTTGGAGCCAATTTGACTCGTTAATGAAGCGAGCCATGTCTTTTATTCGAACAGATGATAGCTCAGTAAGGGAGGAGAAGAAGAAGGACCCGAGCAGGCTGGATTTTGTCCTGGCCAGGCATGGGCAGTGACACATAAGGTGGCTCACCGTTTCCTCTTCCTCCTCCGATCGGCAACTTCCACAGAAGTCATTGTAGGGAACACCAAGGCGTTCAGCGTGTCTGCTTATTAGGCAGTGTCCTGTGGTGACGGTGACCGTGCGTCTGATGTCGGCGCGGTCCAGCGCAAGGAGTTGATTGGTCCTTTTGTAATCTAGGTCTACCCATATCAACCTTGAAGTTAGGCAGGAATCTTCCTCTAACCATGCCTTGCGTGCTTGCCTGTAGAAATCAGATTTAATCTTAAATTTTACTGAGGCGAGAGGCACACCCAATTCAGGTTCCGTAATAATGTTTTCTAGCTCTGTACCGGCCCTCGCAAGGTCGGCCGCCGTACAGTTCCCTTTAATGTCCCTGTGTCCAGGTACCCACATCAGTGTCACCGAGGAGTGTTTTGCCGTCTCCTGAAGAGACGAGTGGCACTCGCGGATTGTCTTGGATGTGGATATACACGTGAGAGGGATTTTATGGCCGCCTGGATTTTTGTGTAAATCAACAGATTTTCTGGGAAAATCTTGTTACCCAGAAACCAATTGGTCGCTCTATTGATTGCCGCTACTTCTGCCTGGAAAACACTGCAGTGGTCGGGCAATCGAAAACTGAGTTTAAGGTTGAGTTCCTCTGAGAAAACTCCACCCCCAACTCTGCCATTTAGCTAAGAGCCATCCGTGGATACATTCACGGAGTGTGGAGTACGATCAGTTCGCTGATCCCAGTATTCTCTTTTAGGGATTACGGTCTGAAAGTCTCGCGATAGAAAAATCTGAGGGATAGTGTAGTCCACTGAAAGTGGTTGGTCCCCTTTCAAGATGGCTGCATGGCCAATGGGTCTGGAAGGCCAACCACCGATGACTTTAAGTCTGGTTGCGGATATTTTGGCCTGTCGTTTAATGAGAAGCTCTGTCGGAAGCCAGCTAAGGATTGCCAACAGAGCTTTCGTAGGAGTGGTGCGCAGGGATCCCGTGATCATTAGAGCAGCGCTCCGTCTAACATGACTTATCTGTGTCTGGGATTTCTGTCTGCAAATTGCTGGCCTCCAGACCACGGCACCATAGAGAAGGATTGGCTCCACCAAAGCCACAAAAGCCACCTCAAGACTCTAGGTTTGAGTCCCCAGCTTTTGCCAACGGCCTGTTTGCAGCTGTAGAGAGCAGTAAGCGCCTTTCGGCATCTCTCGAGCACGTTGTCGTTCCACGAGTGTTTAGGGTCCAAGATCACTCCTAAGTATTTCACCTTTGTTGAGAGATTGATTGGTACCCCATCCATCACCGGAAGAATGAAGTTCCTCAGCTTGTACCTTCTGGTGAACAGCATCAGTTCCGTTTTCTGCGGGTGGACATTGAGTCCATTTTCCTTGCACTATGCTGCTAGTATTCTGAACGCATGTGTCATTCTACCCGAGAGGGTATTTGGATCGATACCCGAGAGTGCTATGGCCAGGTCGTCGGCGTAGCCAACCACCTTGAAACCTGAGTATGCCATTATTTTAAGGAGATTTTCCACCACAAGGTTCCATAGAAGAGGAGACAGAATGCCCCCTTGAGGAGTACCTCGGTATGTCGCTCGCCTGACCTGCTCATAACCCATCGACCTGTTTATGTACCTGCACACGAGGAGCTGGTACTTGAAATTTACCAGGTTATTTTCCACCTGCCTCTTGTTGAGGGCCTCAATAACAGCGACTGGGTCAATATTATTAAAGGCCCCTTGTATGTCTACAAACGCTGCCAAGGTGTACTCTTTGCAGTGAAGAGACTTCTCTATGTAGCTCACTAGCGAGCTGAGAGGCGTTTCCGTGAATCGGCCTTTGGTGTAAGCATGTTAAAACCTGCTTGGCGGACGCTGAGTCACAGTCCTTATGTGACAGTCGATGATGCGCTCCAGCGTCTTGAGAAGAAAGGATGAGAGACTGATAAACCTAAAATCCTTCGTTGAAGTTTGGCTGGCGTTTCCCGCCTTGAGTCTAAGTCGAAATGCAAGATAATGGCTGTGCAGCTTGCATATGGTTCACAGAATTTGCTGGCTATAAAACCACTCAAGCGCCACCTTAAAACTGAACTTTGTGCTAGTAGACTGCCACCGACGTAAATTTGAATTCCCGATAGTAGTACTCGCGGGGGATGTCGGAGCGGATAACTAAATCGATACGTGCTGGTTTCCTTAAGTGAGGATCTGCAAGCTTCAGGGCTAAAAATTTACTCACAAATAAAAAAGTTAATATTAGGTCCATTAAGAGTAGATTAACAACCGCTGATGGTGCTTTACAAACAGTCTATGACGTAGCAAAGTTAAGGGTGATTTACAATCAACAAACAGAATATATTGATTTTTACATAATTCCCTCATTGGCGCAAGATATATACCTTGGAGCCAATTGTTGGCAGAAATTTAATATTGCACCCCAACTTTTTCCCACTAAGCCGAAAGAAGTTCTTGAACTGTCGTTAAAAAGTGATTCAGATAAACATCTCCTTAGCGAAAAACAGCAGTTAAAGCTTGAATCGGCGATTGCTGGTTTTCCATGTTTTGAAATTCACGGATTAGGCAAAACAAATTTGGTAGAGCACACTATAGATGTTGGAGACGCAAAACCCATAAAACAGCGTCACTACTCTATCTCACCCGCAGTAGAAAAGGATTTTTGTAGCGAAATAGATAGGATGATTAGAATGGGAGTTATCGAAGAATCAGCTAGTCCGTGGTCTTCACCTGTGGTCCTTGTAAGAAAGCCAGGAAAGGTGCTTCTATGTTTAGACAGTCGAAAAATGAATTCAGTCACAATAAAGGATGCATATCCATTACCTAACATGAGGGAGTTTTGAGTCGACTTCCCCGTGCGCAGTTTATTTCTAGTTTGGACGTGAAAGATGCCTTTTGGCAGATACCGCTGGAAAAGAGCTCTCGCGAAAAAACAGCCTTCACGGTACCTAACTGACCTCTTTATCAATACACCGTGATGCCGTTTGGACTATGCAACGCTCCGCAAAAAATGTGCAGGCTGATGGATAAGATTATCCCCTATAATTTGAAGGAACGTGTGTTTGTTTATTTGGACGACCTTTTTCTTATTTCTGAAAGCTTTGAGTCGCATTTGGCACTTTTAAGTGAGGTTGCATGCCATATCAAGCAAGCGGGTCTAACGATAAATATCACCAAAAGCAAGTTCTGTCTGAAAAAAAAATCGGTATCTAGGCTACGTAGTAGGACATGGAACCTTACAAACAGATCCAGAAAAGGTGATAGCCATTTCCAGCTATCCAGTTCCGAAATCACAAAGGCAGCTTAGGAGGTTTCTGGGCATGGTAGGCTGGTATAGGAGATTTAAAGACAACTTCACTAGTGTACCTTGTTCCATAACAGATTTGCTGAAGAAAGGTAAATTCTTTGAATGGACAACGTAGGCCCAAAAGTCATTTGAAATATTAAAAGAAAACTTAACTTCAGCACCAGTTTTAGCAAACCCTGATTTTTCAAAGCCTTTTCTTATTCAGTGCGTTGCAAGTCAGCAGGGAGTCGGAGCAGTCTAAGCCCAAGAAAACGAAAACGGCGAGGAGGTACCAATAGCTTACATGTCGCAAAAACTGAACAAAGCGCAGAAAAATTATTCTGTAACAGAACGGAAATGCTTAGCAGCAGTACTTTTTTTTATTTTTTTTTTTTATTTAAACTTTGCTTCTCTTTACTGTATCTTCCTTTGGGTGGTAACTAACAGTAATTAATCAAATCTTATTTTTTAAATATAACTTAACTATTTATACAGAGATATAATAGTTTTGATTCCAACGGGCCTCTATTTGAGAAACTGGGCTGCTGAGGACTTATTACTGTTAAGCCGCGTCCGTTGCTAGGATGAGTCTTGATCATGCACGAGCGAGGTGCGTCAAGCTTAGTGAATCCGTTGGTAGGATGAGTCTTGATCATGCACGAGCGAGGTGCGTCAAGCTTAGTGAATCCTTGGTTGGATAAGCGTACGGTGCGCACGAGCAAGGTGCGTAAAATTGATTGGCTGGAACGGCTACTCTGATGGTAGTTAGGAGCATTGAGCGTTGAGCGTGCACGAGCGAGGTGCCTCAATCTGTATGATGCCTTAATTATGTGTTATGTTTCCAAAATAATAGAAGCGGACGGAAGGTCCTTTCTTCTTAACCGTGTTCGACGTGTTGTACTGTTAAGGCTTCTTGCCAGCTGATTCGAGTGATTCCTTAGCTTCTCATGATAGGATAATTTTAGGCGAACGATTTCGTCCTTAATAAGTGGGACTTGCAGATCGCGGTGAATGCTTTCATTACGTATGTACCATGGAGCACCTGTAATGATTCTAAGAATTTTCGATTGAGCTCTTTGGATTATTTCTATAGAGGATGCGCAGGCATTTCCCCACAACTCAATGCCATAAGACCAGATTGGCTTTAATACACTATTATATAATAGAACTTTATACTCCATATTAAGAGGGGAGCGATAGTTAATTAGCCAGTGAATTTTTGAAGCTTTAAGTTTCAGATTGGTCCTCTTTGCTTCGATGTGCTTTCGCCAAGTTAATCGTTTATCTAAGTGGACTCCTAAGTAGATTACACTATTTACTTGGGAGATGGATACTCCTTTAAGGAGAATAGCAGGGCTTATACCTCTTCTAAGCGTAAATTTAATGTGTTTACATTTACCTTCGTTTACATTAATTCGCCAGGTAGAGAGCCAATTTTCAATTAATTGCATATGTTCTTGTAGGATTCTTGATGCTTCCATGGGATCGCGGTGGCAGCTCAATATTGCTGTGTCGTCAGCAAAAGTTGACATTACAATATTATCACTAGTGGGGATGTCGGCTGTTAGAAGAAGGTAAAGAGAGGGGCCTAATACACTGCCTTGCGGGACTCCAGCTTTAATTTCAAATTTTTTCGTTATAAATTCATTAACTCTTACTCTAAAGAATCTATTTTGGAGGTATGATATAAGAATTTCGTGAAAATTTTGAGGGAGTAGGGACTTTATTTTAGCGATAAGGCCCCCATGCCACACTGTCGAAAGCTTGAGCGATATCTAGGAATATTGCAGAACAATATTCTTTTTTTTCGAAGGCGTTACGAATTTCACGAGTGACTCGATTTACCTGTTCAATAGTCCCATGTTTTTTTCTAAAGCCAAATTGATGAGCAGGGATTAAGTTATTCTCGTGGATGTATGGCGTTATTTTTATAAGAGGAGCTTTTTCAAAGAGCTTAGAAAAGCAGGGGAGAAGGCTTATTGGGCGATATGAGCTGGCTGTCGTCGGGTCTTTTCCGGGCTTCAGTATCATCATGATGACCGATTCTTTCCATATCACAGGGAAGTAGGAGAAGCTCACAATAGCATTAAAAAGTCGTCCTGCGTACGTAAGAGCAATGTAGGGCAATTCCTTGATCATTTTTGGGGTTATATAGTCATAGCCTGGAGATTTTTTCTCGCAAAAATTTTCCTTAATTATGCATTTTATTTCATTGGCATTAAATGTTATAGGGATAATTTGGTTGTTCACCTCGCAGAGGGGAAATCTAAGGCCGTTTACCGGTGGGTTTGGTAGAAAAACTGAGCACAAGTGTTGAGCAAAGACTGACGCTTTTTCCTCATCACTTCTTGCCCAGTTTCCTATTGAATTCCTTAAGGGAGATTCATGTTCTATGGGTGAATTTTTTATTTTGAGAGCTCGCCATAATGACTCTTTCGACGTGCTATTAGGAGCAAGATTTGAAATGAAATTATAGTTTTTCCTGTCTTGGTCTTTTTGAAGAGCGATTTTAAGTTGCTTTGAAGCTGTATTGAGTCTAGCTTTACTGCCAGGGGACCTATGTTGTTGCCATTCTCTTCTCAATCTACGTTTTTCGCGCAATAATCTTTCAATATGACTATTAGTATGATGAAAATTTCTAACGGCAGGCTCAAAGGTTTTTGGGGTAGAATGCTCCGCCGCTGAAGTTAATATTGAATTCAGGGTTGCTGCCGCTTCATCGATTTGACTTTCATTACATATTGTATATTCGGAGTGTATGTGTGTTGCAACATACTTTTTATAATTAACCCAATTCGTTTTTGAAGTGGTCAGTCTAAAAGGGGGGCATGTTGTTCTTATGTTTTCTGAAATTTGTATTAGTAGAGGACAATGTACTGAGGACATTTCGTAGCAAATCGACGTTGAGATACGCGAATTATCAAAGCCTCTTGTAATGGCAAAGTCTATGAGATCTGGTATTTTATTTCGATCTGTTGGCCAATACGTGGGATGTCCGGGCGAAATAAATCCTAGAGTACTGGAGCTATTTATCAGTGTGTTGTATAACTGTCTACCCCTTGGAGAGATTAGACGAGAGCCCCAATGGGTGTGTTTTGCATTATAATCGCCTGCTGCTAAAAATTTAGTTCCAAGGGTGTTGAAAAATTCATTAAAGTGATTTTCGCTGACTGAGAATTGTGGAGGACAATATATTGCTGACAAAATGAAATTTGCAGCACAACTTTCAATAGAAACCGAAGTCGCTTGGAAGTAATTTTTTGCGAAAGGTTCGACAGGGAATTGTTTAATTCTATTACGAATCAATATACGCGTTCCTCCATGTGCTTTCCCATCAAGGTGGTTTGTTTTGTAAAATTTATAGCCTGATAACGAAAAATTATTTTTATCTGTTAGATGTGTCTCCGAAATAAGCATCACATCAATAGAGTAGTTTGAGAGGAAATGTGATAATTCTAGCTTACGCTGATTTATACCATTTGCATTCCATGAGGATATAATAAATAAACTCATTTTTGTGCAGTTAAAATTTGGAGCAACTGGTTTTGTGCTCTTAGTAACTCCTGGAGTGTGTTTTGCATTTGCGACATAAAATGTGTCATACACTGTGTCAGACTGACTAACATGGATTCTAAGCTACCGTTCTGCTGTTGAGGGGCAGAATGGGCACTTATGGCAGAGCTAGCAACATTTGCATAGGACATTTTATTAGTCACTGGAACGCTGGATTTATTAGGTTGTGAGAAAATTGGGTTTTGGAACGCATTTTGATTCGGATTATTACGACTGGCTTGCTTTTTTTCTGACATACGATTTTTTAGTTCTTTATATACTGGACATACCCTATAATTTGCTGTGTGATCTCCACCACAGTTGCTGCACTTTTTGTCAGTTTTATTTTTATTACAATTTGCAGAGTTGTGAAATTCTCCGCAAACGACGCAGACCATGCGTAGGGTACAATAGGACTTAGTATGGCCATATTCTTGGCAATTAATACATTGGACAGGGCCAGTACGCTTATGAGGTTCTTCTATTACAACTCTACGATGAAGAAGATATTGTAGTCCGTAGATTGGATGAGTCTCATTTTTTTTTAGTTTTAAGTTGTCCGGGCTAAGTTATACTTTGAACATCGGCTGTGGGGTTTTATTCCTATTGAAAATGTTCATTACGTTCCTAATTTTAAAGCCTTTTTCTTCTAGGGCTTGTTTAATTTCCACAGGATCTACATCTGATTCAATGCCTTTAATAACTACTCTAAGGCCTTTGCTGCTTTTAAGCTGATACGTGTAGTAGCTTTTTTTGTTGTCGTTAAGGAATTTAGTGACAATTCTGTAATTATTTACATTATAGACCTGAATTTTGGTCTCATGAACATTTCCTCTAGTAAGAGGCATGATGTGGAAGGACTGCTTTCCAATTAACTGGGTCAGGCTCGTGACCAAATTGTTTGAGCTACGCTCTCTAAGATATACTGGAGGCGGTTTTGGTGATTTTTCTCCACCATCCTTTGATGTATCAGAGGTCTCAGTGGGATCTGTGCTTAGAGCCGCAAATCTATTCCCACTAAAAGCGTTCGATGGGTTAGCGTCAGATTTTGTTTTATTTATTTTCGCTTTACCCACATTGAATTTCTGTGGGCTAAGTTTCCTTTTAATCTTAATGTAGCGATCCATGCCTGTCTGCACTGCTGGATCACCTACGTTATTAGCAGGAGCTTTTGAACCGCTGTTAACAGAAAGCTCAACATCTGTTGTTGATCTCGCAGTCTTGTTGGTTTTTGTATTGGATAATTCCGTGTGAGCAGTGGGATGATTTTGCGAGGGCGGTACTTCAGGCGCTTTCACTATTAAATAAGCATTTCTAGCATTAGAGCCACTAAAAGAGTGCCTTCTTTCAGGCTGAAGTTTTAAGTTATCGCGTTGCATACGTTGTACCAGTATGCAAAATTTAAATACTGCCCTGGGGCTAGCTTTGAGTCTAGCCTGTAATAGGCAGAGCTCAAAGCTTTATTGTGGTTCTTGTATAGGCTAAAAATTTATTCTGGACAGCTTTGGCGAAAGAACAAAGCTACAATGAGAGAAATGATAAATGAAGAGAAAGAAAGAGTGGAGAAAGTCGAAGTTCGGAAAATTTATAGATTTCGACTTGGTAATGATACGTCTCACCCGACGAAGCTTGAATTCCTCAGTTCCTTAGGAGGATGGACTCGAGAAGAATCGCGCGAGACAGAGAAATGTATATAAGGTATTATTTAATACTTTAAATTTAAATTTTTAAATTTTCGTTTTGACGAGCGCGTAAACTTTGATGATCCCGAATAGGGTTGCCAACGCGAACTTAGCAGCAGTACCAGCAGTGAAAAAGTTTCGACCAGACGACTTTTCCATTGGCCCCGTCTTTATCAGTCGGTCAAAGAATACGTGCAAAACTGCAAAACTTGTGCTCAAACTAAGTATCCTACTAAAATCCTCAGACCTTCTATGGCGAAGTATACCCCTGTCGAAAGAATTTTCCAACGCTTGTATATAGACTTGATTGGACGTTTTTCAAGATCCACCAATGGTCACGTGGGAATCTTAGTCGTACTCGATCAGTTGTCAAAATTAAGCTTCGTATGCCCGCTCAAGAAAATCAAAACTCTCCCATTCTAGCATTTCTTAAGGGTCAGGTTTTTGCTGTAGTTGGCGTCCAAGAGTTCATAATCAGCGACCTTCCGTTGTTTCAAGTTTCGTTCGAAAGAGTTTGAGGCATTTTTAACCACTTATGGTGTTAAGCACATGTACACAGCTGTGTATTCGCCGCAGAGCAATGCTTCCGAACGTTTAAATTGATCCATTTACGCAGTTATCAGAGCCTATTTGAGTTCCGACCATAAGGAATGGGACTACCATTTAAGTAGCATAAATAGCGCTTTATGAAATTCCATTCACCAGTCAACTGGATACAGCCCATATTTTATAGTATTCGGGCAGCATATGATTACACATGGTGAAAACTATACCCTTCTTCGGAATATTGATATGCTAAATGAAGGCATGGAGCCCCAAGAAGCCACCTTTCAAGACCTAGTAGCTCATATTAGGGATATTGTCAAAACACAACCTGAAACAGAAATTCGAAGAAAATAAAAAAAGATATGATTTGAGATCCAAACCAATAACATATAGTAACGGACAAAATATCCTTCGCAGAAACTTTGCACAAAGTAACTTTGCGAAGAACTTCAACGCAAAATTAGCAAAAACTTTCTTACCAGCGGTTGTTCTCAACAAAGTTGGCTCTTCTTATTATGTCTTGAAAGACGCTACAGGCAAATTGATCGGTACTTATCATGCCAAAGATATGCAGCCAGCATAATCTACCTCTTTTCAGCTTCTTGAATAAGAACTTATACAAAAACCTGCTTTGTAAAGGTAGATCTTGCAGAAAAGAAGATTTTTTTTTCTTTTATATTTCCAATTTCGAAAATATATTTTTCTATTAAAATAATAATTCTCCGCCCATTGTACAGTAATCAATACCAGTTTTCAAAAAGCTTTATTTACAACATCTCTCTCTCTCTCTCTCTCTCTCTCTCTATCTCCTTAATTTGGTGTTCATCCCGGTACTTCCACTTTAACGAATATTATCTCACCTTCGTTCACCTTGCCTATGCTACTACGAAACCATGCAAAGTGAAGCGCATGTTTCATTACAGTTCATAGATTTGCCACGATCGGAAGTATCGTTCCGCAAATTTTGCCTTAAACTCCTTCAAAAGTGATTTTTTTTGTTATAACTCAACCAAAGTGGTAAAAAATAACTTATAGACAGCATTGAGCTATTGAATTCTAAATAAATATAAAGAAAAAATCAAACACAAAGTGTAGTGCGAAATCAAACGCTTGTTTCCGCACGTCACCTTCGTCGATTTTGTTTCCAGGGGAAAATCTCCTAAGGGCGAAGAGAAAGACGACGGGAAAAGAACCTCAAAAGAAAAAAAAAAGGAATAAAATCTTTTGCTTTTGGTATGAATTTTTGTTGTGCTTCATTTGCAAGTAAATAGCAAAATCCTCTTCTCCTAAAACTTCTTATAGCGAAAAGATCATGTGCCGTTAGTCGAAGCAATTGTATCAAATACTAGTGCACAAAGTCGAGCCAAAAAAAAAAACAAAAAAATTTAGGTGGACAGCTTTAGACGAAAATCGAACATTTAGTAGGCGCTTGTGCGCTAGCTAGTATTGTTGTCGAAAGAAGGTAAGCTGGTCAACCCAATTAACATAACTACTTATAACACATTGGGTTTCCAATAAAGAATCATATTATCATATCATTGCATATTCGTGTTCGTTCCTTGGCGCTTTCTCATCAGAATATTTTGTTTCGTTCGAGTGAGCGAGATAACAGGCGATAATTGTTGCAAAAAGCGTTTTACTGGTGATTTTTTTTTTTTTTGCTGTAGTTTTGAAACAAGAGCGGAGTTGAGTCAAACTAGACAAAGTGACTCAAAAACATGCATAACTCAGTAAAATCAACATTGAGTAAATTTTAATGCGGTTTGGATACAGTGGAGATTGTTGAATTGGACTGCAAATAATCTAGAACGATTCGAGTCACAGAATTTGGAAATTGATTTAATTTTTTCATGATTGAGTAACGCTTAACTAAAAACGTTTTTGTTCTTATTCTCTCGATTTGCCTTTGTTCGCATAAATTTTTTTTTTTTTTTTTGTTGCTTAGTGGTAACGATTTAATCGATCTTAAAAACCACAACAAATTCAAAGAGCATCAAAAATTTGTTTTAATCCGCCTTAAATTAAAAATGGAGTAAATTTGAATCGCGTAGTACAGAATATTATTAGATGTAGGATTGGAATTTTTTTTGTTCATATACCACAGCACTACGGCTTAACCAGGATCGTTTGCGCTAACATAGTGGAGACAAAGGTCTAGTGAGTAACACTAATATTTTTTGTTCACCGCGTACACAGGTTGATAGGCAAGCAGAGGCGTTGGCTCAGTTGATTTAATTCGATTTCTTTTTCGCTTTTTGTTCTTTATTTGAAAACAACAACAACAAAGTGCAAATGCTTGCCATTGAGCCCATGTAATTCGGGTGTAATATATATATATATATATTTTTAAAGTTTTTCCCTTATTTTTTTATATGATTTTTTTTTTGTCTTCGTTTCCTATACTCTTACAAATTCAATTCGTTCATGGGGAATAAGTAAAGGATCATGAATTTATAAGTAAGGAAAATACTTTGACCATGGAGAGAAGTTAAAGAAAAAAAAACTGTAATGAGATAAGAGTGACATTTTTCTATTTGTTTATTTTTTTCATTAGTAGTTTTAAATTTATTGATGAATTTTGACTAATGAATAAAATGTGAATTAATTTAAAAATGCGAGTTTGCACTACCCTCGGTGTTGATTTGGTTGGGATGAGGAGGCAATCGAAGAGTCTCTATATCATGGTTGGGCGAAAAAGGAAAGGACGCATGCTACACAACATCTAAGCATTGCTAACGGATAACCTCCGGAATCTTACATAACTTATTTTTAGCATCTCAGTTTTTTTTTCGTCCTATAGTCTGTCCGACGTACTGATTTGGCAAGAAGCATATCCTCATTAATTCGTTTTCTAGTGCATGCATTTTTTTGTTAAAAGATCGGCAAATCAATGTAGACAAGCGGTGAAACAAGTCCCACCCCATTCCGGCGAGCTCAGTCCAGGTAAAACAAGCATGCACGGTTTCTTCCACAAGTCAGAAGAAAAAGCGATAAAAAATCAGCAGATTTATTTCAACTAGCAGAGCGCCAGCATCGCAGCATATATTAATGTGATGTTGTACGCCTAAACGATAGAAAGACTGGCTTTTGCTTTTAATAAAGTGTTCAAGCAAAATGACGAACGTGTACGCTACCAATGTGAAGTACTGAGTCCGAGAGGAAAGGGGTTGTCCAGGCTGCTAGTTAATGATAAGCTGCACGCGCTTTGGAACTGGGTACCCTCAAAATTGCGGCAGGGCGTTTAAAGGTCAGAGGCGCGGAACACGTGGCGGACTTTTACCACCTCTCCACAAGGGTTGATCCACCGGTGCTGCTTCCAGGCTTCTGGCAGGGTTGCCATGTTAATGTCAGGGACACCAAAATAGGAGACGTAACTGTTTCTGATAATGAGGTCGAAGAAGGAATCTCTTGTTTTAATTTGCCGGCAGTTGCACGACGCGGTTAACGTTTTTTTGTTCGTTTGGTCTGCCGGCGGCTGCACGACGCGATTAGGAATTTTATAATAGGAAAAAAATTCAAAAGAAATAGTAGCGATCAAAGACTCTGCCGTCTTCGGTGGAGACTGAGAGAAAAAATTTTTCGTTGAATCGGTTCGATTAAGGGCTCGCCCCCACAGCGGCTGCGGTTACGCCGAAAAAACGGAGAGTGCTCATAAAAAGTTTTGTTTAACAAAAACTTGGTTTTAAAACGCATAATGATTTATTGGGCTTAGTTTTTTTAATGTAATAATGTGCATTTAAGTGAGAGTCAATCTGATCTTACTTAATATTTCTAATACATCATACATCACTTGACTTTATCTACTTATGTGGAATCTTATAATTTTCTGACTCATGCTATTAAAAATATAACTTCGTTAAATTTTGCTAACATAAATTTTAACTTTTATATTATAAATCTAAAAATTTGCAGTATTAACGGGGATTCTTTGCTGTAATCGTTAAATCTTAATGTGAATGTTCTTTCTTAAGTCCACGTTACTAAACATGTGAAATGAGTGGATTCCCTGCTTCTCTTGTAAAAATAAAAGAGTTTTTTGGCTAAGGAAATTAAAAAATCTAGGACATAAATTTTTTAAAAATTTTGTTGCTATGGGAAATCCAGAACTATTTAATAACTATCGTCACTTTATGCGCGGGCTGACAGTCCTTCATAAATATCTGTTCGGAACATACTTATCTCAGATCAGATCTCGCATTAAAAGGAATGCGACAGGATTTTGGGGATTTGTCCATTCTAAAAGGAAGATTTCCCAGACTCCTACGAACCAGACTTTTACCAGTGTTACTGCTACTTCTGCTTTTAAACCTGCAAATTTATTTGCTTTTGTTCTTTAAATCGAGTGTGATCCTTCTTTGACTGTTTCCGTCCAAGGTTCTGATCACAAATTAATAGTTGATTTTGACTTCTTTACTTCGTAAGAAGAAGTAGGTTAGGTTAGGTTAGGTTATAGTGGCAGCCCACTTTGAGGGGACACACTTAGGCCGCACATCTGCCCGTTGTGATACCACATGGGAAGGCATGTCTCCCTAATTACCCATTTCTTGGAGCCAATTTGACTCGTTAATGAAGCGAGCCATGTCTTTTATTCGAACAGATGATAGCTGAGTAAGGGAGGAGAAGAAGAAGGACCCGAGCAGGCTGGATTTTCTCCTGGCCAGGCATGGGCAGTGACACATAAGGTGGCTCACCGTTTCCTCTTCCTCCTCCGATCGGCAACTTCCACAGAAGTAATTGTAGGGAACACCAAGGCATTCAGCGTGTCTGCTTATTAGGCAGTGTCCTGTGGTGACGGTGACCGTGCGTCTGATGTCGGCGCGGTCCAGCGCAAGGAGTTGATTGGTCCTTTTGTAATCTAGGTCTACCCATATCAACCTTGAAGTTAGGCAGGAATCTTTCTCTAACCATGCCTTGCGTGCTTGCCTGTAGAAATCAGATTTAATCTTAAATTTTACTGAGGCGAGAGGCACACCCAATTCAGGTTCCGTAATAATGTTTTCTAGCTCTGTACCGGCCCTCGCAAGGTCGGCCGCCGTACAGTTCCCTTTAATGTCCCTGTGTCCAGGTACCCACATCAGTGTCACCGAGGAGTGTTTTGCCGTCTCCTGAAGAGACGAGTGGCACTCGCGGATTGTCTTGGATGTGGATATACACGTGAGGGGGATTTTATGGCCGCCTGGATTTTTGTGTAAATCAACAGATTTTCTGGGAAAATCTTGTTACCCAGAAACCAATTGGTCGCTCTATTGATTGCCGCTACTTCTGCCTGGAAAACACTGCAGTGGTCGGGCAATCGAAAACTGAGTTTAAGGTTGAGTTCCTCTGAGAAAACTCCACCCCCAACTCTGCCATTTAGCTAAGAGCCATCCGTGAATACATCCACGGAGTGTGGAGTACGATCAGTTCGCTGATCCCAGTATTCTCTTTTAGGGATTACGGTCTGAAAGTCTCGCGATAGAAAAATCTGAGGGATAGTGTAGTCCACTGAAAGTGGTTGGTCCCCTTTCAAGATGGCTGCATGGCCAATGGGTCTGGAAGGCCAACCACCGATGACTTTAAGTCTGGTTGCGGATATTTTGGCCTGTCGTTTAATGAGAAGCTCTGTCGGAAGCCAGCTAAGGATTGCCAACAGAGCTTTCGTAGGAGTGGTGCGCAGGGCTCCCGTGATCATTAGAGCAGCGCTCCGTCTAACATGACTTATCTGTGTCTGGGATTTCTGTCTGCAAATTGCTGGCCACCAGGCCACGGCACCGTAGAGAAGGATTGGCTCCACCACAGCCACATAAAGCCACCTCAAGACTTTAGGTTTGAGTCCCCAGCTTTTGCCAACGGCCTGTTTGCAGCTGTAGAGAGAAGTTAGCGCCTTTCGGCATCTCTCGAGCACGTTGTCGTTCCACGAGTGTTTAGGGTCCAAGATCACTCCTAAGTATTTCACCTTTGTTGAGAGATTGATTGGTACCCCATCCATCACCGGAAGAATGAAGTTCCTCAGCTTGTACCTTCTGGTGAACAGCATCAGTTCCGTTTTCTGCGGGTGGACATTGAGTCTATTTTCCTTGCACTATGCTGCTAGCATTCTGAACGCATGTGTCATTCTACCCGAGAGGGTATTTGGATCGATACCCGAGAGTGCTATGGCCAGGTCGTCGGCGTAGCCAACCACTTTGAAACCTGAGTATGCCAGTTTTTTAAGGAGATTTTCCACCACAAGGTTCCATAGAAGAGGAGACAGAACGCCCCCTTGAGGAGTACCTCGGTATGTCGCTCGCCTGACCTGCTCATAACCCATCGAGCTGTTTATGTACCTGCACACGAGGAGCTGGTACGCGAAATTTACCAGGTTATTTTCCACCTGCCTCTTGTTGAGGGCCTCAATAACAGCGACTGGGTCAATATTATTAAAGGCCCCTTGTATGTCTACAAACGCTGCCAAGGTGTACTCTTTGCAGTAAAGAGACTTCTCTATGTAGCTCACTAGCGAGCTGAGGGCCGTTTCCGTGAATCGGCCTTTGGTGTAAGCATGTTAAAACCTGCTTGGCGGACGCTGAGTCACAGTCCTTATGTGACAGTCGATGATGCGCTCCAGCGTCTTGAGAAGAAAAAATGAGAGACTGATAAATCTAAAATCCTTCGTTGAAGTTTGGCTGGCGTTTCCCGCCTTGAGGATAAGGACCACGTTTGATTCGCCACAGGCACGGAGCGTGGGCAAATTCAAGGCAAGCCCTAAATATGCCCTCCAGCCAGGGCAACGCCCCCGATACCGTTGCCTGTATATCGGCCGGTATAATGTCGTCAGATCCAGGAGATTTGAAGGGCTGGAATCTAATGGCCCACTTAAGGCTCACGTCATCCAAGGCCACCGAAGTGGGAACCCGTGATGCAGCAACTGGCACAGAGGCATGGCCTCTCACGTCTGTGCTGCCTGGGAAATGCGGGTCAAGTATGGCCCCTAGCGTTTCTGCATGGGACTCCGTCCATTTGCCGCTATTCGTAAGGATTGACCCGATCTGGGAACCATTGCGGGACAGTATCTTACGAAGTCTGCCCGTTTCGTCGGAACTTTCAACTTCGTTACAGAAGTTTTTCCAGGATGAACGTTTCGCCTTCGTGGTCTCGGCCTTGAAAAGCCTAAGCTTTTCTTTGTATAATGCCCAGTTGTTGGTTGCTTTTGCAAGGTTGAAGCTTTTCCTACATTCCCTACATAGCTCTACTATGCGTTGGCTCCACCTTGTGGTTTGGGCTGACCTCTGGGCTTAACGAGCCTGCATGCAGCCAGGGTGGCCTGATTGTACGCGTGGGTTAACGTAGTTACAGCATCTTCCAAGCATTCAACGCAGTCAATCTGAGGAGAAAGCCCTATCGTCTGACCGAAGATCGATCTGTATTTACACCAATCTGTTTTCCTTCGGTTAAGATGAATTTGGCGCCTCCGAGTAGCGATTTCTTATTGAAACCTAATGTACCTGTGGTCAGAAAGTGAGCATTCCGCGAAAACTCGCCACTCCGGGACCAGTTCCGCCGCCTGCTCGCTGATCGGTTAGCCGTGATGAAGGTCGGTTCAGTGCCAACATTGGCTATAGCCAGATTGTTGCACAGGGTGAAGTCAAAGAGGGACTCACCTCTAGCGTTAGTGTCGGTGCTGCCTAAATTGTGTGGTGTACATTTGCATCAGCACCAATGAGTACTGGATTGCCTCGCTTATTCGCCTCAGCGATTATAAGCCTCAGAGGTTCACCTGGCGGCGTAACACCGTCATCATAGGCCATAAGTCTGGAGACAATCCAGAAACTCCGGTGTTGGATCTCCACAGCAGTTAGGGCATTGTCCCCATCGCTAAGATGGTGCATAAAAAAGTGCTTAACGCAATCTTTAATCATGATACAGGCCCTAACTTTGCCAGCGCTTCTTGCGTATATGGTGCTATAACAATTAAGATTTAGTCCGCAGACCTTGTTACTGCAGATCCAAGGTTCTTGGACGAGAATGAGCTCCTCCCCTTCTTCATTTAGATGAATCAGGAGCCCCGCAGACGAAGCTTTAGAGTGATGAAGGTTTATCTGCAGTACCTTCATTCTCATCGTCATCAGCTGCTTTAATGGTGGAGTCGGCAAAGTCGGTATCATCCTTCGTTGCCTCCTCCAGCAATTGAGCCTCAGTCAGGCCAAGCAAGGATAAGTCTCCAACGTACTCTGACACCGAGACTGAGCTCCTGGCGTCTTCAAAAGTCTCATCGTCACCAGACAATTGGGCTGCGTCAAGGACCAATGATGATCCAGTGATTGTCTCCGATGAAGCACCTGGAGCAATCAGGCTTGGTGGCTGGGCCTTGTCGCCTTTGTACACGCGCAATCGTACCTCCTCGAAACCGTAGGAGATACGACCATTTCTGGCTGCGAGGGGGGCTAGTGATTCTTCATTTAGCATCACCAGCGCGTCCCGCAGGCCTTTTTTCGCGTCGCTCACCTTAGCTACTTTCCAGTCATGGACCGGAAGATCCGGGTTGCTGAGTTTCAGCAGGTCGAGGATCTCCTCATGAGAGCTAGGATCCTCAGGCACGAGAACCAAGGATCTGGGCCTGTTTGGGATCTGATGCTTGGTAATAATATCGCAGTCTTGTAGAGATCCGCCGAGCGTTGATCTTCACAGGCGATAAGCTTAAGTCGGCCCTGCTACCAACCCGCATCTTTGCATTTCGGAGGCGGACCCGGGTTTGCAGCCAGGATGCCCTTGTAGCTGCGAAATAACGCGGATTGCACCATCGTCCAGTTGCCTGGTCGGATGTTGCCATCCGCGTTTCCTCGATCGACCACAACCCAGACCAAACTCTCCCTAGCGATTTCGCTGAAGGGCTTCTTTGTCCTGGGTCTGGTAACCGTTACCCGCGGTCGCTTCGATGGCTAAGCCTGGGTGGTACCTTGTGTCTTCTCATCCGACCTCTGTCGTTTGGGAAGAGGGTTGACCGTCCAAATGGCAGCATTTGCCGGATTCGGCTTTTGATAGGGGGCACGGAAAGAAAGGTTCTTTCTGGCCTACTCCAATCGGGCCTTATCTTCGATGAAAAGCTCAGTTTCCGGAATTCTGCCCAGTTTCTCCAGAATGCGGTAGGCCGACCTTCTGGTTCTGTAGGCCGCTGTGAACGCGCTTGTTCTGGCTGTACCAGCGCTCGCGTCGGCAGAAGTGGTAGAACGGCCGGGAGACACCCTAGCCTGATCCCCACGCTGCAATGGTGCTGGCCTATTTGGGCGGTAGATGTTACCCATCCGACCAGAATGGCCATGCGCCCCGCTCGGGGCGCGAGCGGTTGTGCTTTTGCTGGTGCTTGACTTGTCTGCCAAAGTGCCAGCGGAAGTGCCGCATGCAGCAGGAGCTAAAGCATGCAGCGTTTTAGGCTGGACAGCCTGGGTTTGCCTACGTAGAGTAGGCTTTAGGTTTCCACCCTTGGGTTGGGAAACAAGAGGCCCCCCTTGTGGGTTGGGCGAGGAATTTTTGTTTTTGATTGAGGACTTGTCCATGCTATAAGGGTCCCAACTTAAGGCCGCTATCTCCGCTCGTTGTGCAGTCACCCTTAATGATCCCATGGTTGTCTATGCCGAGGCAGGGAGGCCATGAGAGGGTTGGTTCATTCCCTTATGGGGCGATGAACTCAGAGCCAGATCGGGTGCTAACCAGGAGTGAACTTAACTGGACCTGCACGGCCAATTGAATGGCGACGAGCTTTGAACGTACCTTGAGACTTGCCAGGTTTTAACGGGACGGAGCCGGTTGGGGCATTAGCCCGAAAGCCACTTCCGAAGGGGTTCAGCCAGCGTACTCAGGTAACGGAATGCCCCTCCCGACAGCCCAGGGGTCAACTAATCAAATTAGAAGACAAAGAGAGGTCAAGGGACGGTCCGGTCATGCCAAGGGATGCAGGTCATTTAGCGTTACCCAGGATGCACCACGAGGAGGCGACCACTTTTACATCCCAAGAAGAAATAGTTAATATTGGAATTTCTAAGTAAGTGTCGTCAGCTAAATAAGATATTGATGATTTTTCAGGCATCATCGTAAAATCTTGTGCATCAAGCCTTGTTAATCCATGAAAAATCCATTAAAGTCTTTAATTAGTCCTTGGATAGTGAAGTTTTTATTGATAGTTTGAAAAAAAATCATCTATTTGTCTGATATGTTAGTCTGGAAATATCATTTTGTAACAAATAACAGATCCATTTCGAAGTTTTTTTATTATAAGCAAACTTTTCGAAGCAGTTGACAACTGCTGTTAAAGATTACAGTTACTTTGCTGTGAAGACTACAATTTCTCCCTACCAACATGGTGTTGTCTCAGGAAAATCAGGATTTAATTCGAGCATTGCTTACCTGCTTTTTTGCAAGGAGCAAAAAATTGACGTCTTTTACACTGATTTTTCAAAAGCAATTGACAAAGTAGCTTATCTCATTTTGATAAGTAAGCTATCAGCCATGGGTTTTCGTTCAAGATTCTGTCCTTTTTTTCAACAGATTATTTTTCGTCACCAAACACAATGCTGATTCCGTGACCTTGGGTGTTCCGCAAGTTAGAATTGGGTCTTTTGCTCTTTGTGTTGTTTATAAATGACATCACGGATTTAATCAAAGGGTCTTATTGCGTATTGTATGCTACCGACTTAAAAATTTATAAGATCAAAAGCAACTTACGACACTCGTTGATGTTACATAAAGGTTAGTGGCACCAATTTTGTTTTTTTTTTTTTTTGTCGTAAATGGATGAAATTTTTACAACTAGACCAAAAAAAAGTTTAACTATTTGTTTGGAGGCCTAGAAAACTCCAAAAAATTTAATTGAAAAATGTTCTTTTCAGTAACGGATATAAACAGGGGTGGGTACCACTACATTGAAGCTTTTGCATGTATGTGTGCTGCCTTGCGATGTGCTCTGCACTAAGAAAAATGTATATGAAATTTAAAATTTCTGAATAAATTCAACCCTGAATGCGACGAATAACATGCAAAGTGGAAAACAAATTAATTCATAAGCAAAACTATGCAAACCATGCTACGTTAAAAACTTTTTGCTTGCTTTCTCTTTTCTGATTGATTAATTTTCTGTTGCTGAAAAATTTTTCGTTCTATTCTCTGTCGCTTCTTTTTGTGCTGTTACAAAAATTTTTACTCTCACAGCTCCATGAAGCTCTCATGCGCACCCCGGGACATAAGCAATGTTTGCTATTTCGATCTATTGATTACACTACTGAACAAAAAAATAGGCCCGACATTTGATACATCATTTCTATGTAGAATTTTCCGCTGAATCTAAATATGAAGTTACATTGTTCAAAACTAGAACAGTGTTTGATATATTGCAAAATTACCGTTTTTTGGTTACAGAATAAGACTACCTCACTTTTTATATAATATTTTCAATATTGGTAAAGCGGTTTTTAGTCTAATTATATTAAATTAAAGGGAATTAAATAATCTTTTATAAAATAAAAAAGTTATTAAAGTTTGTCGAAAACCAAGAGAGTTATGTTTACTCAAAGTCTATAATTTGTGTAAATATTCGTTATTTTAAGTTATTTACAATTTTTGACATACTTTGTTGTAATATACAACCAAAGTGTCCTCCATATTTTGATGTGTAGATCAACAGTTTATTTTATGACGAACATTCTTAGCCCATTTTGGTTCAAATTAATGGGAAAATGATAAAGTAAACTAAAAAGGTTTTGAGGACTAGAAAGGTAACAGTCTGGCGTTTGGTCATTTGAAGAAACTTTTTCCAAATTTATCGAACGCATTATTTAAAGAAGGTGTGTTTGTGGGCTCACCAATAAAAAAAGGTCTCAAGGACAGCAAGGTTCAACGTTATCTGCGGATGAGGAAAACACATTTGAGCCATCTCGTGCTCTTCGCTTTGACTTATAAGGAAACTATAGAAGATTACGAGGTAGTCATAGAAAATTTGTTGAAAAACGGTGAGAAAATAGATAAATTTTCGCTTTTTTAACTTCTTTTTTTCGTGTTTACATGCATAACATTTTGTTCAAAACAGGCGTTAATATGTCTTTTAAATTACACTAGCTTCATTCTTATTTGATTTTTTTTTGCAAATAATCTTGCTGATGAAAGTGACGAACACAGTGAGCGTTTTCCTCAAAAAATTCAACAAATGGAATCGCGCTACCAAGGGTATTGAAACACAGCGATGAAAGGCGATTTTTGTTGGTTTCTTAGCTGAGAAATGGATAATAATGCGAAGCGAAAAATAAAATTTGCAGCAAATAACTCAGCCATTTTTCCATTCTAATCAAAAAAGGTTACACGGTGAAATATTTTTAATATTTTATGTTTCAAAAAAGTATGTGAAAGTTTGTAAATGGCTAAAAAAAAAAAAAATTACGAAAATTTACACGAATTATAGACTTTAAGTAAGCATCACACGTTTCGGCGAATTTGAATAACTTTTTCTTTTTAGAAAAAATTATTTATTTCTCTTTCATTTGATAAAACTAAAATAAAAATCGGTTAACAAATATTGAAGATATTACATAAAAAGTGGGGTCGTCTTTTTCTGCAACCAAATAAACGGTAATTTTCCAATATCTCAAAGTCTACTCTACTTTTGGACAATCTGACTTCATATTTGAAATCAGAGCAAAGTTATACAAATAAATGATGTATCAAATGTCGAGGATATGAAAATTGTTGAAAATTTATGGTGTTGTGTTTTCTATTCTAAAACGTCATACGAATTGTAAACAAACATTTTAAAACAAAAATATGTACACAAGTATTTGTGAAAGATTGGCTGACAGTGCCACATGCGTAAACTTCTCTCAACTTTTATTGCATTTAGGAACATAGTGTTTGAATCGGCTAAAGAACTTTGAATGCTGAAATTTTCGAACATACTCTTTCAGTCTTCATGCCCGTTTAACTCAATGGAATCCCCTCGCTATACATGAAATTAAAAAAAAATTTTCATAGAAAATTAATAATCCTGGTATCCGTTTTTGCGCTGTCGCTTCGCAGATAGATCCCACCAGTGGTGAAAAAACGGCAAAAAAGGAGGGCAGCATTCGAAGCCCAGCTGCTCGCCCTTTTTCCCGCCAGGCTTGACTGGCAACACTGGTCAGGCGAAAAATTGTCATTCAAATCGGACTGTCGATCAAACGACACGTCCGCGACTTTTCATACCGTTATTTCATTAACAACAATAAAGTTTCAAGTAAAGTGCATTGTGAAGTTCGGGCCGCGTTCGCGACACCTTTTTTTTGATTTAATATATATA
Source organism: Chlorops oryzae (assembly GCA_020466095.1). Lineage (NCBI taxonomy): Eukaryota > Metazoa > Arthropoda > Insecta > Diptera > Chloropidae > Chlorops > Chlorops oryzae. The sequence continues at coordinate 69,223,106 of CM035808.1, read as the reverse complement.
TAAATTCGCCAAGGGACACTTTTAAAACCCACGCCAAAAACAACGGCAGCAGCATCAGCAACCACAGCAGCAGCAGAATTCGTCAACCGATCCGTCCGACGCCGGCGTCATCCCATGTGCGTGATTTATTCGTGCCTTTGATTTGACTATATACGATTTCCCTTTGCCCCATTTGGGTCGCAAGACCATTAATTCCTCACGGGCACAAACATTGCCTCCTGTGTCCAGGAGTCCTGGCTTCTGGGAGAAAATTCCACCCAAGAGCTCATTCCAGTACACGCGTTGTGAGCCTTCCAGTGCCCCTTAAAGTTCTAACGGACATTGGCAGTGCAGTGCTTGGATTTTTCTCATTCGAATTAAAGTGCCTGTCTCGCTTTCGTGGCAAGGGGAAACCAAAAGGTGAGCGGCACCGATGTGACCAGTGCGTCTATTTGCGTTGCTTTGTGTCTACAGTTGATCGGCCTTACGGCTTTTTGCACGCAAGAAAAGAGAAGACAAAGCAAATTAGACGACAAGCACGTTGGTCAGCTATAGTGCAGCGCTGCTACCGTTTGTCTTTTCGGTCTCTGTTTCAATCTTTCGATGTGAATTTGCAGTTGGCGTACGAAGCAAGGCGGATTTTTCTCCTTTGCAATTTCCTCACTTAGAAGCATTTGAACTATTGAATACAAGAGACGAAAATTATAAGTTGGTTGCACTGGATAGCCTTTTGAAATAAATAAAATATTGACAACTCAATTTCGACTTCATTGTTGTTTCGTATTTGCTAAGTTGATTGGTGTACCAGCTAACCAATTTAAATAAAGCTTGAACAACTTTTAAACGATTTGAATTCCCGGATCAAGCGAATTAGACGAAATAACGTTGGTCAGCTATATCGCAGCGCTGCTACTTTGGTTTTTTTCGGTCGCTGTTTTAATCGTTCGATGGACAAGACTCTGAGTGGAAATTTCAACGATGCTTTCAATGGATTCATGGATTCGTGCAGCTTAAGTAGGATGTATGATGAAAATTCACCCGGATTTCTGCTATACGACGCGACCTCGACTCAGTTTGGAGAAGGTTCCGAACGGCTTACGACGACGCCTGTTTTTCCGATGTTGTCAATTCGTACGAAGTTACAATTCTGTCGGATATCCGAGAGGCGTGAAGGGAGATTTATAACGAAGCCAATGCCCATCTTCTTGAGCTGCTGGATTTCCTTGGAAACTCAGTGGATTCAACGTCTAGCTTGCAACACCACACCTCTAATGTGAACATTTCGTGACCACCTACGAACATTTTTCTTGGTAGCGAGCAGCCGGCGAACGTCTGCCACCTGTGTGGAAATGACCATGCACTGTGAAAGTGCCTTAAATTTGTGTACATGAAGGTCGAAGATCGTCATCAATTTATCACGCAAAATAACAGATGTTATAATTGTTTGACTGCCTCCCATCGCTTGGTAAAACGCACCAGCCCCAATCAATGTGCGAAGTGTAAGGAGCGCCACCACACGCTGCTTCGTGGACATGCTCCCGCGGTCTCACCGTATGATGCTTCTCCTCCCTCCTCCAAGACCCACGGCCCGTCGACGACGAGCTCCGCTGTTGCATCATCGGCGACGTCACCTACTCCAACGGGAGCCTCGATTCCCTCCCATCAACCCAACGCACATGCGGCTGACAGCCACACTCAGGTCCTATTGCCTATCGCCCTCGCGCACATCCTCCATCAGGGCGAGCGGTTTGCTGTGAGAGCGCTCCTCGATCAAGGGTCTCAGCGTACCAAACAATCGCCGATATCTCTTTCTCCCCCTAAGACGTCCGCCTCCACGCAGCCAGCACTCGCGCATGTGACCGACTGCAACAACCAAGTTCTCGGGCCCAACGCCCCCTCGCATGGACTGGGCCCTGCTACATCAAAGAATAATTCATCTCTCTCTTCGTCATTCCAGACGCTAGGCTCGTTGACGACGAGCAACTCCGCACAACATTCGATGATGCTTTCTCCTTCGGCCCCTACGTCCACACGACAAGCAAACACGCATATGGCCGACAGCCATACTGAAATACTTCTACCTACCGCCCTCGCGCATATTTTTCATCAGGTCGAGCGATTTACTGTGAGAGCGCTCCTGGATTAAGGCTCTCAGCGCACATTCCTCGACGACAGCAAACAAATATTGCTCAATCTTCCCACAAGGTCCACATTTCGAAAATTCTCTGGCATCGGCGGGCAGAAATCACCTACAGCAAGAAAGGAATGCGTTTTTACCTTGGCCTTTCCGCGCACTGAGTTTCAAGAGGAGGTGGCTGCCAGAGTGCTGCCAATTTTAGCAAATTGGCTTCCCTCATCGGGAGCAACAAATTTCAACACCCAGGAGCTAGCTTCCTTTGATCTTGCAGATTCACACTTCATGGAACCAGGACGTATCGATTTAGTTATTGGCTCCGACATCCTCCCGCTAGTAGTGCTATCAGTAATTCGAATCACCGTCGGTGGTAGTCTAGTAGCACAAAGTTCAGTCTTCGGGCGGTGCTTGAGTGGTCCCATAACCAGCGAATCCTGTGAGCCATATGCCAGCTGCGGAAACAGTATTCTGCCTTTCGACCCAGGAGGAGCTTGCAATTAGTGATAAAAATGCCAATGTATTAAACTTTGGCATCACGATTCGCTTCGCGTATCACCACAAGAGCGTCGACGGGCGTTAGTTACTTACCGTCGTCGCTCAACATCGCCTCGCCCCCTTGAATCTGTACGTTACCAGCCACGCCCTCACCTTCAAGTTTCTTTTGCGTAACGCAAGGCGGGCAGTATGTCCGTTTTTGCCGCTGTCGCTACGCAGCTAGATCCCACCAGCGCTGAAAATACGGCAAACAGGAGGGCAGCACTCCAAGGCCAGCTGCTCGCCCTTTTTCCCGCCAGGCTTGACTGGCAACACCAGTCAGGCAAAAAATCATCATTGAAATCGAACTGTTGATCAAACGACACGTCCGCGACTTTTCGAACCGTTATTCCGTTAACAACAACAAAGTTTCAAGTGAAGTGCATTGTGAAGTTCGGGCCGCGTTCGCGACACTTTGTTTTTGACTTAATATATATATAAATTCGCCAACGGACACTTTTAAAACCCACGACAACAACATCGGCAGCAGCATTAGCAACCACAGCAGCAGCAGAATTCGTCAACCGATCCGTTCGACGCCGGCGTCATCCCAGGTACGCGATTTATTCTTGCCTTTGATTTGACTATAAACGATTTCCCTTTGCCCCATTTGTGTCGCCAGACCATTAATTCCTCACGGGCACAAACCCCTGGTTAAGACTTTTCTGAGGACATTTTTTTAGAAAGATTTAACCTCAAATAACTTAAGCTTGGTTGAACACTGTGCGCCTAAGAGTATGACTTCACATAATAATATATAGTAATTATCGTTATTTTGTCCCCCGATGGTGCAAAAAAAAAAAAAAAATTGAATCCTTCATCCCTATACGATTCCATAATTGGCATATGAATGATGTTTATGTGTTAACAAATCGTATGGCGTCACGTAATGGGCGACTGCGTTTTCAACATTTGAAAAGAAAATAAGAAATTAAAAATTGAAATTGATTTTCTACATACATTTTGAGTATTTTGTAATTGGTATTAGCATAATTTGGTTTGCTTAGCTAGTTACATAAGGAAATATTTATTTTTTTTTTTCATTTTTGTATGAGGAAAGTAGGCTACTGATGTCAATGTCATTGGTGTTCCCACAACTTATTACTTTTAAATTTGGAGAAATTTACTTTCACTTATCGTCTCAATTACATTATTTCAGAGGCTTATCCGATGCTTGCTTCCATAAGACGCAATAGCTCAAATTTCTATGGTTCTTATACATTAGCGTCACTCTATTTTTCTCTGGTACGCTTTAGGGATAATGATTTGGAAATTCTGTGAAAGCACAACTACGCATTACATTGTGCACGTATCGAAAGGGTGCAAAAATCTTGCACGCGCTTTTCTCTTCGGTCCATAATTTTGCGAAATCGTCTAGTGTTCGTTGTTCTTTCGTTGCCTTAAAATCTTTGAAATCGCCACGCTATTTGCACTCAGTACATTTGAAAGAGGACTTTGTTAGTTCGAGGATTGACTGTCTGGGCTGGACTATTTAAATTCAATGCGCCTTTTCAATCTTTACAGTATTCTGAGTTTTTAAATCTTGACTGCAGGTATACAAACCGTTCTTTTTTCGCGCCTCTGTTCTGGGCTTTAACTATTTGCAACAGGAATATCTAGAAATATTAATTTTGACTTAAGCTTATCTCATGCTATGTTCTTACTAGGCCGGGTTAGGGTTATCGGCGAAACCCAGGGTTTCAAATATCAAAACGCATATAAAAAATCATCCAACCCAAAAATATACCCTGGGTTAAGATTTAACTCTGATGTTAAAGCAGAGTTGCATTTAAAATTTTCAGTTACATTTGCTCACACCAAATACAAAAACCGGGTAAAAATTTAATACGACACTGACAGGAAGCTTTCACGTGCAGAAAATGAGTGGGGAATGATCCAGGTATTTGGATTTGTAAATTTTAATCAGAGAAAATTTTGTGATGCCGCTTTCACCATTAGCTCTATTTATCTTTTTTGGTTCCCTCGGACATTGCTTTCAACATTTCTTATAAAGAAAATTTCTTTTTTATTTGCAATATCTCGATGATATACATTGCGCCTTTCTTACTTCTCAAACTCCTCAGCCGGACATTATCGCATGCATGTAATGAAACAGCGCCGATCTCCTAATAAACTTCATTAGAAGTTAGGGTTAGTAATACGAGTAGTTGCAGCATGGATTTTCACGACTTCGGAAGTAGTGCAGAAGTAGCCAACTTTTCGGCTAGGTCATATGACGTTAGTAAAGCTTGAGGTACAATAGGTGCGACAGAACGACACGACAAAACGATTTGTCGCATCCGATTTGTCGTGTTGCAGGCCAATGTACAATAGCAGGGAAAATCGTATCGTTTGCAGTCATATGTTACACGCAAACGACAAAAAAATTTGACAAAAACATTTTAAACCTTGCGATTAAAAAAAAGTAGGAAAATGAGAGCATTAAGCTCGCACCGAATTTTGTTGTATGCAACGGCAGCATTTTTAGGCCATCGAAAATACATTGAGGCAAAAAAGCGCACGCGAAAGTGGCGGGTTCGACCAATGTTCGAATGTCGGGACCCATTGGGATCTTACGCTACAACATTTATTGGACTGAAAAAAGACTATCCTGAAATGTTTTGTAAGGCCACTCGTATGAATGTTCAGCAATTTGACATTGACTATTTAAATGTAGTTTTCTTGCTATTTCTTGCGACACGTGGTCCTTCCAATCGCGTTTTTATAGTGCGGATGGCCCTTGTTATAAAATATGTGCTTTTCGTGCACCAAATCTATTAATATTTGAATATATTCCTCGCTGAGCTTATTCATTTCACAACTTCCATTTACCTTTCAAAACAGTTGTTTCAGATATCAGCCCTGTTTTTAACGCAACTATCCCTGCTTTCAGAATGTCAAATCGTGTCGGAGCGACAAATATTCAATTTTTCGAATATTTGTCGCATCATGCTGTCGTATCCGAGACCATTGTACGTTGTTCCATAGGTTTGCGTGTATTGATATTACATTTGACAGATCACGACGACAAAGCGCATCGTCGCACAGTGGTTCAGACAGAGGATGGGTCGGTCAAAAATCTGTATCTTTTGAACGGATTGACTTAGCTTTATAATTTCTTTTTTGTTTGAAAGCTAAAATACCGTAGTTTTCACTTATAAATTTTTATGTTGTTTGTGGAATGAAAAGTATCCGGAAAATAATGGCAAACTAAAAAAATCTAAAAAAAAAATTTGCACTTCTTAGAAAACTTATTATTTTATGGTATCAAAAGGTAGTATTTTGTTAGCTTACTAAAATAAAATATAAAACAATACATAAATGCTGTTAAGGTGAGAGCCAGACGTGAGTGCGATTGGGGGTTGTGGTGGAATTGGGAACATTCGGTTATTTTTTCAAAAAGAAAGAATTAAACGAATTCCATATGGCTACAGCAAAAGTTCCTGTGCTTGCTGATTTAAAACGGGGTTTGAGCTGTTCCACTTACTGCGAAAACTTGTTATGTAGGGATCGGAAGTAGTTAGCAGCATGTGTATCAAGTCTTCATTTGTGCATTCTCTTGAACATTTTCGCGTGTTGTGCTCTCGAAAGTACCTATAGTCCTTGTTGCGACTTTCTTGGGCTTCTTCTGAAAGAGCTCCAATTGGTATGTGATTGTCCTCAAAATGTTTTATTATGTCTTTACCGTGGTAAAGAATTTTATGGAGAGTAGGCGTCATTTTCCTCCAAGAGTAAAATTTTTTATAGACATTTACAGTTTCCATGGCGTACTTTTCAAATTTTTTCGAATCAATCATTTCATTGCAGCTTAGGACTTCAGAAAGGGTTTTGAGCCGATTAATAAATTCAAAGTTAACCCCAGTTATATTTGCTGCGAGGAGAGGATCCGAGAAAAACCGCCTAGCAGTATTTCCATCGTTGGAATTTCCATCTCCTTGTTTGGGTTTATCAATTATTAAACCGTGTTTCTTATATTCATCTTGAATTTTTTTCTTGGCCATTGCTCTCTTTTGGTGGTTGTCATTTTTTCGTACTGTCTCCCGTTCACCAAATTCCAAGTCATAAGCTAACTTTAAAACGAATTCCATCATGCGAATTTTGGAATGCAGAGGAGAGAGTCCAAGTTCGAAATTTCGCCTGTGGGAAAAATCAGGATCCGGAATTTCGTTTAGTTTGCTTGGAAGCTGCTGGCAGATAATGCACGAAGATGTCGATTTCGTCTTGGTTATAGCCATGCAGGCTTTTCCGTCAACCATTGTCAAAAGAAGCTGGTATATTACACTGCTTAACAAATTTGGAATTTATAAAAAGCAACTGAATATTTGTGCAATTTTCCTGTAGATCTCGGCCTCCTAAGCAAGAAAAAAAATTTTTTTAATTTTTTTATGGAAGAGTTTTTGAGAAAAAATTTTTTGAAATTTTTTTCAGTGCATTTCGTAGGTGCACTTGCTATTTCAAGCATATCTCGGGCCCCGATCTACCGATTTTAATAAATATATTTTCCAAATATAGATAATTAAGCTCCCTACAACTTTTAGAAACAAAGTTTTTGATTTGCATGAGTAGTTTTAGTGCTAGAGGTGCAATTATACAAGAAAATTGTGTTTTTTTTCAAAAAAATCAGGGTAAATTTTTCATATAAAAATTTGTAAAAAATAGAAATCGAAGTGGAAAACCCATTTTCAAATTTTTTGCGTATAGCTAAGTATTTCTTCTAAAAAATAAGCCCCGTTTGGCTAAAAGCGGTGAAAAAATTTACGGAGCTATGATTTTTTAGCCAAAACACTAAAAAATCGATATTTCACAATTTTTGCTTTGTTCACAAAACTTGTTCATATGAGCCGAAATTATTTTATGAAGGTGCAATTGAGTAAATTTTCACATATATAAATGCATAAATGCTGCCTCTTTATTGATTAAAAATGAATGTCGTTTTGCCCTGCCTTTTAGAATATTGTGGTGGATTTGTTTACCTGCCGGTCTCAATGACCTGTACCAGATAAAAAAGGGTGCAGTGCTTTCCCTTAGTGGAAAAAAATATAAGGTATCATGAATACGTTTTGTGCGTTAACGTCAGTTTTTATACTAAACGTGTTTCTTTACTTTCAATTTTGCCTAATGAATTGAGCGTAGTATAAAATACCTGAGGTTTTGCATACTTTACATACATACTTACATACAGTATAGAAAATTTATGGCAATATATAAAAGGGTAACACTTATGCGTTTAGATTAGTAGTCTTGAACTAAATTTTGAACAACGTACATCAATTGAAAATAAAACAAATTTTAAAATATAAAAAAATGAGTAAAAGAACTCGTGTATTCATGTGCAAAAACAATCCGGACGATTTTTGCAATATTTGTGGATTATATATGTTAAAAAATAAAGGATTAGCGTTTACTGAAGCACTGCAAAAGCACTATTTCCATTACTTCGGTGTTTTGCCAACTCTCAATGAGCCGTGGACGCCTAAAAGAATATGTGACCTATGTCATAGAAAGTTATCAAAATGGGCTTCTGGAGAACGGTAAGAATTAAAATTTAATACGCTATAAAAAAAACTAACTATTTGCATTCTAGCTGTTACATGGATTTTGACACGGCAATGGAATGGAGTGAGCCCTTTTGTCACTCGGTGGACTGCTATTTTTGCCTTAGTGCAAGAAGTGGATTTGGGAAACATTTAAAATGGGAATACGCGAAAGTTGATTCGGTAAAATTTCCTCTACCTCATTCAAGTGATGTGATGTGTCATCAGAGGAAATGCTGGGGTCTAGTGGAAGTCAGTTTGAAACAAGTTTAACGCAACGAATACTCTCACAGGCCGAATTAAATGACTGGATTCGTGATTTTGGTTTTTCAAAGGGTAAAGCTGAACTTTTTGCATCTAGAATGAAAGAACGCGGATTTGTGGCTCCTGATGTCAAAACAAGCATTTACAGAAATCGGCACTTGCAATACGGAAAATTTTACGCAAAAGTAGACGATATCTGTTTCTGCAGCAATATTTTAGGCCTATTCGAAGAGCTCAATGAAGTCTACAATCCCGGAGAGTGGCGTTTATTTATCGATAGCAACAAAGAGAGCTTAAAAGCTGTCCTCCTACACAATGGCAACCAAAAACCGTCTCTTCCTGTCGCATATGCATCGCATTCTAAAGAAACCTACGAAACAATGAAAACGCTTTTGGATCATATTGAATATGACAAGCATAGATGGAAAATATGCGCTGATCTCAAGGTAGTGGCAATTCTGTGCGGGCTTCAAGGGAGATATACAAAATATTGTTGTTTTTTGTGCAAGTGGGATCGTCGCGCTGACCACTTACACTATATTAAAAAAGATTGGCCTTTGCGAACCAACATTATAGTTGGTGCAGACAATATTCAACGCACTGCTCTCGTTGATAAAAATAATATTATATTACCGCCACTGCATATAAAATTAGGACTTGCTAAGAACTTTATAAAAAAATTGGCAAAAGATGGAACACAGGAAGCTTTTGCCCGCTTAAAGGCGATCTTTTCCTACCTTTCACACGCAAAACTCAAGGAAGGAGTTCTAAATGGTCCAGAAATACGTAAACTTTTGCAAGACGACGAGTTCTCAAGCCTTTTGTCCCCAGTCGAAGCAGCAGCGTGGAGCTCATTCAAACTTGTTATACACAATTTTTTGGGCAACCACAAAAGTCCAGATTACAAGCAAATAGTAAATAACCTACTAAAGAATTATAAGAAAGCCGAAGTACACATGTCGTTGAAGATCCACTTTCTCGATTCGCACTTGGATTTTTTCCCTGAAAACTTAGGAGACGTAAGCGATGAGCATGGCGAACGTTTTCATCAGCAATTAAAGGATATTGAAAATCGCTATAGCGGCCTTTTCGACACGGCAATGATGGGTGATTACGTGTGGTCCCTTGTGCGTGAAAATGATGGTAGTAAATATAAAAGACAAAGCGGAAGCAAGAACTTTTTTCAAATTGTATAAAAATAATTTTGGAAATAAATTTTTATTTCTTTAACACTTTTGCATTAGAGCTTATTTCACAAATGTTTTACAGGAGTTGTACCAATTTGGTAGTTCATGTTGTCTTAAAGTGGGCTGCATCACAGCGGCCCCGGTGTATGTATGTAAGTATGTAAGTATGTATGTAAAGTATGCAAAACCTCAGGTATTTTATACTACGCTCAATTCATTAGGCAAAATTGAAAGTAAAGAAACACGTTTAGTATAAAAACTGACGTTAACGCACAAAACGTATTCATGATACCTTATATTTTTTTCCACTAAGGGAAAGCACTGCACCCTTTTTTATCTGGTACAGGTCATTGAGACCGGCAGGTAAACAAATCCACCACAATATTCTAAAAGGCAGGGCAAAACGACATTCATTTTTAATCAATAAAGAGGCAGCATTTATGCATTTATATATGTGAAAATTTAGTCAATTGCACCTTCATAAAATAATTTCGGCTCATATGAACAAGTTTTGTGAACAAAGCAAAAATTGTGAAATATCGATTTTTTAGTGTTTTGGCAAAAAAATCATAGCTCCGTAAATTTTTCACCGCTTTTAGCCAAACGGGGCTTATTTTTTAGAAGAAATACTTAGCTATACGCAAAAAATTTGAAAATGGGTTTTCCACTTCGATTTCTATTTTTTACAAATTTTTATATGAAAAATTTACCCTGATTTTTTTGAAAAAAACACAATTTTCTTGTATAATTGCACCTCTAGCACTAAAACTACTCATGCAAATCAAAAACTTTGTTTCTAAAAGTTGTAGGGAGCTTAATTATCTATATTTGGAAAGTATATTTATTAAAATCGGTAGATCGGGGCCCGAGATATGCTTGAAATAGCAAGTGCACCTACGAAATGCACTGAAAAAAATTTAAAAAAATTTTTTCTCAAAAACTCTTCCATAAAAAAATTAAAAAAATTTTTTTTCTTGCTTAGGAGGCCGAGATCTACAGGAAAATTGTACAAATATTCAGTTGCTTTTTTTTTGTTTGACAGTGTTATTTTTATCCTAGTACCCTCGACATCGACCTTAAAAGGTTGAAGTTCACAAATTTGTTTTTTGATTTTATCGACTTCAGTTTGTATAAAATCAGTACTTTCTTTATGAAACTCAAATTTTATTGGCCGACAAAGCTTAGTTGAGGAAGGGGTAAGGTTTTCCCATACGTTGATATATGTGTCATCAGAAATAACCCTTAAAAATAAAGGAACAAATGATATCATAAACATATCAGAGTCTCTTATGTTGTCGTCAAGAACTTGTTTGTACTATTTTTGGCCAGAAGATCCATCACAGCCCCATTTACATATTAAAACATACTGATTATCTTTAGATGCCTTACTCAAATCGTTTTTATCAACGCAAAGTAATAACCTTTCAACAGTATGATCTAAAAGTTGTTGCAAATTTACTTCAGCTGATTTTGACGAAATTTGCAAAGCATTGTTAGAAGGATAACAAGCTTTTTTTGCATTTAAAACTTCATGGTAAGAAGGAAATAGATCGATTGCTTTTTTTAAAGCCGTAGTTCTTAAGTGTACATATTGGTGCTTCGTTAATTTTAAATCGACAAATAGTGCTAAGGCTTCTTCGGGGGAAAATTTTTGCTGTTCTGTAGGACCCTCTGAAATTAAAACGTAAATTTTATTTTTGTCTGCACCTGAAATATCATCTAATAGCCCTGCCTTATAAAAAGAGCCTCCTGCCCTTACTTGGTGCAAAAAAGCGTCTTTTATAACTCCTTCTCCCAAATCTTCATTAAGTCGTTGAAGTTTTCTCCTTTGCGTACGCTTACAACTTTCTTTCAAAGGCTTACACGGTCTACTACGTTTAGTCGAATTGCATTTTTCAATGTTTCGATGATTTTTTATTGAAAAATTTAAAATTTCTTGAAGCCAACCCTTACTATACTTTTTCCAAAAGTTATGTTTAAAAAAACCAACTTTTTTAAGACGTTTCTTTAAATTTACCAAAAAAGATTCGGTTTGCTTCAGTGCTTCTTCTTTAAGAATATTGAAGGCTTTCGCTTTTTCTTTCACATAAGAAAGTACACCTTCATTATTTTTACAACTAAAATAAACTTCGCTTAAATTCTTGTATGTCAAGTCATCCATTTTTTCCAAATTTTTCTTTTCGCATATACACGGAAGAAGGACGACCAATTGACTCAATAACATATTTATATAAAAAATATATTAACCAAGTGAGAATTATATTGATGACAAAATAATATTTCGTAAAAAAATTCTGTAACGAAGCTCTAAGCGCTTCACTATCAATTAGCCAATAAACTTAATATGTTTTTGAATTATTTTTGAGCTTGTTTTCAATGCATTCGTAGCGAATCAACAGATTCCTACATTTGTTGCTTTTTCGTCACTTGTTTGGCGACATGTTGTTAGTGTACAAAAACTTTTTGCGCGCTCGTTTTATTTTGGCATGAAAACATTAGAGTTTTCCCAATTAAAATTTTATTTTGCACTACGGACGGTAAAAGACGGTAAAGATACGTATATTTTTAAAAAGGGAATATATTATGGTACAAATTAAAACTGATTCGGCTTTGAAGAGTTTTGAAGAAAAAAAGTTCTGGTCTAAAATATGCTAAAAATACACCAAAAATCTGATTTTTAAGAAATTGGTCAAAAATAAAAATCATTACAAAAATTTTGTTTTCTGTTATTGTGTTTGTAAGTACATCTTATACTCTTTAAATAAAAAAATTTTTTTTCCAAATGCTCTATTCCTAATGAGAAATATTGACTTCTAAGTTTTGTGAGACATTGATTTTTTTCTCATATGAAAAGACATATTTAAAAACCCCATTTTTAATTGCAAACCACGCCCACAATTATTAAGCAATTTAACTAAAATTTTGGGAATCTGACTTTGAAACTATTCTCAATTAACTGGCATACCACGATTTTGCATATCTGGACATCATTATTAGGCATTTTTGGCCGACCCACTGAAATCCTGAACCACTGTGCGTCGTGTCGTTCTGTCGCACCTATTGTACCTCAAGCTTGAACCTTATAGCCTATACTCAGATATGCAGTAAATACTTGCTCGATTAATTGACGTTAGTAGGCTTGTTGCAACTTCATAAAAACAGAGACAGGGGGCGCTATAGAAAAGGCTTATTTTTAAAAAACGCGGTATTAAACGTCAAATTTGCAGTTGTTCATACACACGTGCAGAAAGATTTTAAGTTAACGGATATAATTAATTTAACCCTGCTGGTAGCTTAAGAAAGTTACACTTAATGCTTTAGGACCAATTACCCCCGCGCAGTGGCGTGTCTAGAGAAATACTGCTTTGATAGTGCTTATATTTTCCACAGTGGTATATCGAACAATTATAAGACATTAACCTAAACATTTGTACTGGGCACGAAAGGGTCAATACTCAGTATGACGCCCTAAGTTGCGGAATCGATCAAATGAATCACAATCTCAGTAGATCTCTCTGCTTTTCTTAAGACCTTCTGTGATAAGTACTTACGATTTAGTACATCAGGTGATAAGTATAGAGAAATGAGAACAGGAAACCTCGTGGCTGCAGAGTTGGAAGGTTAATAAGTTCGTCTTTGATTTTAGAGAAATCAAAAGCGATTTAGTCAAAGTCGTATTCAGACGTTTTGCGCGTAGAAGAAAAGAAAAATCTCTTTAAAATAAAGTTAAAGTAAAGTGACCGGAAGTGAAAGAAGAAAAAAAAACTTAAGTCGGAATCCAAGTAGTGGTTGCCGAACGTTATATAGTTCAGGGAATATCAAAGGATTCCCAGCCCATATCCTAATCTGTTCTGGAAGTCTGGTCTAGACTACGAAGTGAGTTCCTCATAAATGCGCAGTGAATCGTGAAATTTACATAAGTATTTTTGATATAGGAAATTTCTATCCGCACGCATCACCCACTGTAGTTAGCCTAAAGGAGCCCAAACGAAATTCCAAATTCCCATCGCGTCCAGTACGGAGTGCCCAAGAGAATTTTTCGTATATTCCATTCCAAAAAAAAAAATATCTGGGTATTTGAGGAGCAGGAGCGACACGCTGGTGCGACGTCACGCGCACGTGACTCACGTTTCCCGTCCCTGGAGCACGCGCATTGATCCCAGAAGGAAAAAGCGATAGGAAAACTTGAAACCTCGCCGCATGTAAAAATGCTGGGTGTTCCGTCCAGATTTTAAACCGAAGCACGACGATCTTTCACTTCGGCTAAAGGCGAGCATAGCTTTAGCGAATATTTGTGACGTCTTCACTCAGACTTGACCCCTTTTTTGAGTGAAAAGAAGTCAATTGAAGAAGACCGAGGAGAACCACCAAGTCGTGTATGAGGAAGAACTGGAAGATTTTGTAGTTTTTTTGGTATAATCATATATTCCTAGAAGCATGTAGGTACATTTATATATATCTATATATATGTATATGTATATATATAATATATAGCTATCAGTTAATTATTTGGCAAACAAGACTAGGTACAAAAGAGAAACTCTTTCATTATTTTCTTTTAAGCAGCAAAAATTTACTTACATCGTACATAGACCGCATCCCTACGAGCCTTGTAAGTGCTAGCATCATCTCCGAGAAGGCCTTCACCGAGAGAGTGCTGTCAATTGCCGCAGCGATAAAGGTATAGTGCTGATAACAATTTAAGTCAAATTTGCTTGCCAAAACTCAACTTGTGCTCTTTATATAATTTTTTTTCGCATTGTTGCGTTTTGTTCGCTCCGATGTGTGCATGATTGCCGTGTGATTTTTTTTGTTCCTAATTTTTTCTCACATTTCTCCTAACTTTACGGCTAGGAGTATGAAATGAACAGAGCAAGATTTCGTTTGATATTTTGTTTCTTTTTGTGTTTATAATAAGTCGCTCTTTGTTTAATATTTTTTGTGTGTTTTAGTTTAATCTGTCGCGCAATCATGAACACTGAGAGTTGAGAGACAAATTGTTTTTTTGTTTATATTCGGAAATTTGGTATGTTCACTTATACGCCCTTATCGAGGTACATAGACTTAAGATATCCCAGTAGGAAATGTGGTCAGTTTAGGCCTATTACTAGTGAATCCGGGTTTAGGTTTAGATTAATCTGCTTTTTGCTTAAGGAAGACAAAATTTAACTTACTGTTGTCATATGTATAGTATTCAAGAACTATAATTATGAATCACTTAAATTAAAATATACTTTTTTGGTTTGAAATCTAAAATTTAGTGTGTGCTTATACAATGGGGCTCTAATTATAGCTACAGGGCCATGGTAGGGTGGGCTTGGTGTAGTCTAACTTCTTAAGATTAAAGACATAGTATATGTGGCGTCGCCGGCTGATGAAGACATTTATCTCAAAGATTACAATACTTTTTTTTTATCGTGTGCAATTTTCTTTGTAAGTAATGTCCCAAAACATAGGAACAATAAGCCTTTTGATTTGGATTGCTCTTCGAACCCACAAGACTGCAGCGGCCGGACTGCCAGTGCACACGTGGCAATTCTGAATCATCCTCTCACTATCACCTAGTAGGCACTCTTTCAGTAGAGATTGGAGGCATTACATAACAGAATGGCGCCCAACAACGTGAGGCCAAGGGAGGATTTACTTGGCGAACCGCAAACATCTTCGGGTTCTTTTTGTTTCTTTGAGATAATTCCATTACACAAAATGTAAGTCAGTTTTTTTTGGTCATAGTGTTTCTTGTTTGCGTGCTGGATTTACAGTTATTATAGCTAAATGCTTCTTGACTGGCCCTCGCATAAGAGGAAACAGTGAAAATATTTTAAACGGAAGGAAAAAAAAATCGATATTTAGGAATAAAAATGAAATTAAATTTAGCTATATGCAAAGTCGTTTTGCCAAATATCAGTTCTTTTGCCTAACAACCAAATTTTTTATAATTAAATTAGCTTCCGGAATCTCTCTGTAAGGAATTTTCAATTTCACCTTAAGGAGTAAATTGTTACCTGCAGGAAAGTAAAATCATCTAGAGTCAAATACCAGTAACATCAATAGCAAACGTCGTCTAGAAGCTACTTCGCATATATGTACGTAATCATAAGCGCACACTGATTTTTAGAGATTAAAACCGAAATTGAACTCATTCGCTCAAACATTAAATTTTTTTGTGTTAACAGCACATATATACTTTAGCGAAATTAAATCTATTTAAGCCTTAACCATGTCTTTACGCCATAGCAGTGAGAACCTGATTGTCATTCCAAATCAGACTGTATGTACGATTTGTAGCCAGCAAATTAGAGAAGGGGAAAATATAGTAACTGCGCCTTGTCGACATAAATTTCATCGTCAATGTTTGAATCAACATGCGAAGACAGACCCAACTTGTCCCCAATGAAGAACTAGATTGAAAGAATCAGTAACAACTAGATCGCAATCAACTGCACCAAAAACAAGCAATAATGTTGCAGTTGAAACACCAAGTACTTCGCAGGCCGCACAGCAGCAGGCGATTACAACAAAAAAAGATACCAGTCAGAAAAATGAGGCAGAAGAGAATAGGATAAGAAATATTGTGAGTGCAATACTTCAAGCGCGGCAAGCTGCAACGCTAGAAAATTTGGAAACTCGTATGAGCCAAATGGTGGAAATAAGTATTCAAAACGCCTTAGCCCCAATTTTAAGCCGTGTGGACGTGCAAGCGACCATCACTACTCCACATAATGTGGCCAACGCAAATTATAATATTTCAGACCATTCATGGCCCCAAGATATCCCCAATATTCCAATAACAGTCGAAACCCCAAGCCCTCGCATGAATAGAAGAGACCAGAATCGATTGAGCAGCTCAAGCTCTGTCACGCGGTCAGGAAAAATAGCTCAATTGATTCACAACTGGGATATAAAGTTTGATGGCACAGCGAAGCTCTCCGTTGAGAACTTCATATACCGAATCGAGTCCCAAGTTATAGATACGTTAGGTGGCAATTTCAATTTTCTCTGCGAACATCTACAATCTTTATTCTTTGGGGAGGCTAGAGACTTTTATTGGCGGTATCGGCGCTCTGTTGAGCGTGTCACTTGGCCAGGTTTGTGTCAAGCTCTCAAGACCAACTTTGATGACCATCGCACCGATACGGATGTGAAAGAGGCGATGCGAAATAGGAAGCAGAGCGCTTCTGAAACATTTGAAGAGTACAAAACAAGCGTTCTGAAAATTTCCGAAAATCTGAAAAGTCCCTTGCCGGAATTAGAGTTAGTAGAAATACTACAACGTGGCTTAAGGCCACGAGTACGTCAACAGCTCTTGTATGTGCCTATAAATTCAATGGCGGACTTACGTAGACTCTGCTTGAAGGGAGAAACATTGTTCAATGAAATTTCTCGAAAGGATGCTCCATCCAATGTAAATAGTCGAACTACGGCTGTTCCGCGGAAAGTAGTTAGCGAAATTGAAGATAGTGTGCCTTGTTCAGAAATACCTCCAGATCTGGCAATAGACGAGGTAACTAAACGTTCCGAAATCATATGTTGGAACTGTAGACAAAGTGGACACAGGTATTATGACTGCTTGGCTGATAGATCAGTCTTTTGTTACGGCTGTGGATTGCCAAATACTTATAAACCCAATTGCATCGCTTGTAGACAGGGAAACTTAAAATCGAGCGAAGGCGGCAAAACCAACCTTCGCTAAGACCTGAAGAAATGATGATACAAAAAGATTTAACAAATAATTCAAGCAAAGCAACAAATTTATTTAGAATAATTCCTTATGAAGAAAGATTAAATAGATACCTTAAAGGAAGAGCAGAAATTTTTGAGAATAGTCCGTCCGTCTTAGAAAAAAAAACCCGTTACGCCAATCGAATGAGAAATTTCTAGCGAAAAGTTTTAGTAGAGAGAAAACAGACCGCTAATATAGTGTGATAAGTTCGAAATGAAACAACCGGATTGAGCTGTGTTCAGACGGCAACTGAAGTCACTCTTTATTTAATATATTTCGAAGACTTAAAGTTTACTTAATTAAAGAGAGGAAATTGTCTTTGACTTTAGCACTTACTTCTTCTGTTTACATTATAATCTTTAAACAAAATGCTAAGTGAGGTGGTCACAGAAACGAGCCGTTGACAAGAAGCATTAAAACGGTAATTGCGTTCAATACTTCGTCAGCATATTTTTGCACTTAAAGCTTTGCTCACAATTTGAGCTACTGTAAAGCATCGTCTCTGCGGCCACTACACCTTCCCCTTTTCGAAATGATCCTGTTAATAATACATCTTCAACAGGATCATTTGCTTTTTATTCAAGCCGTAATATTAAATTAATATTATTAATCAATTAACAAAAGGAATTTGAAGTTTTAGTTCTATTTACGTTTTAAAAGCAAAAGTTTAATTATAAATTCAATTTTTTTTTTTTTTTTTTTTTTTTTTGTATATAAACATATACATATATATCTGTATTTTAAAATTTAAAAAAATTTTTTTTTTTTTTTTTAATTTTTATTTTTAACGAATTTAATCAGAATGGCCATTCCTTACAATAATTCTTAACTTGGAGCTTAATTACTAATTATTGATGCATATAAAGAAATTATTAAATGAGTTCAACGAGGTGTAAGTGTAACTACTCCTCCAACTATTTTAGCTTAAACGAAGCCTGTCCTTGTGGACTTTCACTATTTTATTCTGTTCTATTTGTATTGAACAATTATTATTACTATCTATATCTACTACTTTATATGGTCCTTTGTATAAGCTTTCTAATTTATGCCCAGTAGGGTTGTCTGTGTACACATTATCATTCACTTGAATTTTTTTTCATTTGCGTGACAATCATAAGAGCGTTTTTGGTTCAATTTCCTTTTCTTAAGAACCTCGTTTGCATGCTTATGTGCCGTTTGCAAACGAAACTTTACCTCTTTGGCGTATGCCTCTACGTTATAGCATGGATCTACCCTGTTTTGAGAGAGAATATCTAATTCTGGTGGCGTTTTGCCGTAAACCAATTCGAATGGACAATATCCATGTGTTGTAGACGGTGCTACATTATAACAATAAGTGAAGTATTTCACCCATTCGTCCCAATCATGTTTATCTGAGATATACGATCTCATGTACTCGTTGAGTGTACGATGGGATCTTTCTACAGTACCAAGTGTTTGATGGTGGTGCGGTGTTGATGTTTTAAATTCAATCTGCAACAACGCACACAACTCCTTTATCAACTCGTTATTAAACTCAGTACCCATATCCGTCAACAATGTTTTCATTGGTCCATAGACCAAAACAAAATTATCAAATATACATCGGGCTACGCTTTTAGCATGTTTGCTCTTCAATGGCGCAATTACAAAGTATTTGGTTAAGTCGCATATCATTGTGAGAGCATATTCATTATCATTTATTGACCTGGGGAGAGGTCCAACAGTATCTATTAAAACGCAGTCAAACGCTTTTGTGGGTGTATTGGTTATAACAAGCGGCTCCCTAGGTTTTACTTGGGATTTATTCCTTTTACAATCGTCGCAATGTTTTACAAAATTTCTAACTTGCTTTGACATATTCTTCCAAAAGTAGAACTTTCTCAGTTTTTTTAACATTCTTGTTGTTCCTGCATGACCTCCATGTATGGGGTCATTATAAAATCTTTCGAGCAGCTTTAGCTTTTCTTCTTCTTCGTTTATATAGATTATTCGAGGAGTAATCGCGATTTTTATATTTGAATTAGGGCCCTTCAATATTTTATTTACGCGCGTTTTAAATTCATCAATGCTTATGTGTGTAAATACATCATCATTTGCACTAATGCGTAGATGTTCAACTTTTGCATCGTCGGCCAATTTTTGAAGCTCTGGGAATAGTTTACCTAAGTTAACCTTCCCATTAACGATATATTCATCTACGTTCATTGTTTGAATAATTTTCTTTCCTTTTTTAAAAATTGCTCTAGGACAATTTCGGAATAGCTCGAACCTTAAATTTATAAACTTTGCTACTTCTGCAGGATTTAATGTTTCAAAGCAGTGAATTTCATCCGTACTTTTGTCTTGGACTTTGCTTTCATTTTTATTTTTGGAAAGATTCGAATTGACGCTTTTTGTCCTTGATCTAGTAGTAACTTTGTTAACCGCATGTGTTATTTCGGCTATGTCTTTAAATTCAATTCTAGATAAGGCATCTGCTCCTACGTTTTCTTTTCCCTTTATATGCTCTATGGTAAAATCGTATTCTTCCAAATCAAGGCGTATGCGTGTCAGCCTAGATGAGGGGTTTTTGAGTGAATATAGATAGGTCCACGGTTTGTGGTCGGTTTTGACCAAAAATTTCCTACCGTATACGTATGGGCGGAAATAATTTATAGCCCATTGTATAGCAATAAGTTCTTGTTCTATTGGAGCTTTATTTGATTCGCCCTTAGTTAATGCTCTGGAAGCATAGGCTATAGGCATTTGAACTCCATTATGCTCCTGACTCAATATTGCTCCACAAGCCAATTTACTGGCATCTGTAGTGATGCAAAATGTTTTTTCGAAATCCGGGTATTTGAGTATTTCTGGATTTAAAAGAGAATTTCTGAGGTAATTGAATGCAGTTTCGCACTCAGTGGTCCATATGAACTTACAATTTTTGCGAGTTAAACGTGACAAGTGCAAAGAATGGAAAGAAAATTTGGGTATGAAACGTCTATAGTAGTTACAAAATGCCACAAATCTTCGTGTCTCAACAGAATTAGCTGGCTTTGGATAGTTCTGTATTATCCTGAATTTATTCGGGTCAGGTAAAATACCGTCTTCAGTGCATTTGTGGCCCAGATAAGTTACTTCAGGGTTGAAGAAGGTACACTTATCCGGGTGTAATTTGAGATTTGTTTATCTACAAGTTTCGAAAACTTTGCGAAGGTTTTTCATCATGTGGTTCTCTGAACATCCCGTCACAATCAAGTCATCCATGTAGATGAAAGTATTATATGTTTCTAATCCGAAAAAGCAAGCGCCATCATTCTTTGAAACGAGTTCGGCGCCACCTTTAGGCCATATGGGAGTCTAGTAAAACGAAACGATCCTCCATCTGTAGAGAAGGAAGTAATATCGCGAGATTTCTCATCCAATTCGATTTGGTGGAAACCCGACACAAGATCAAGACAGGAAAAATATCTTGCTCTTCCTAGCTGGTCCAAAATATCCTCCATTCGAGGCAAGGGGTATTTATCTGCTAATAATTTTTTATTGATTTGGCGGTAATCCACGACTAGACGCCAACGTTTTTCGTTGCTATTAGGGAGAGACTTTTTTGGCACAAGTAAAATTGGGCTGTTGTATTCTGATATGGAGGGCTCAATAATGCCATCTTTTTTAAGTTTTTCTACCTGTCTGTTTATTTCCGGCTTTTGTGAGTGGGGTGCTCTATAATTTTTGATGTAAACTGGGGTGTTGTCTGATAGTTTAAGTTTTTGCTTGTAGAAGTTATTGGCTGTTATTTTGTCTGTTTCCAGCGCAAAAATTTCTATAAAATCTGCACATAACTTAGTCAAATTATCCTGTACAAATTGTGGAAAATTTCGCTTTAATTTTTCTAAAATTTCGTTTTTTCGGGAACTATTGTCGCAATGAATAGCAGTTTCGTAATTTGATAAATTTTCCGATATAATGCATGGGCTTGTAATAAATTGATTTTCATTGGTTGTGTTCATTATACGGACGAAAGGACTGTTTTTTGAAATAATAGTATTGGCTACGAATATTCCCTCTGCTATTATTTGGTTAGGTATCAGTGCAAATTCTTCTTTTAGATCAGCAGATATTTGCCTGATAACCTCTGAGCGAGCTGGCAATGCCAAGAGGTTGGGAGACAGCGAATTGGAAAGCTTCAGGGTTATATGCTGATCAATGTTATCTGGCCTTATTGTGAGGTAATCCTCTTCATTCCTACCTTGATATTCCAGTAAGCATCTATATCTCTTAGTGAAATCAAGTCCAACTATTCCATCTCATGGAATAGGAAAGTTTTCATCGACCAAATGGAACTCATGGGGTATCAGAAAATTTTTTATTTTAAGATCCGCTTCAACTCTTCCAAGTGATTTTATCATTCCAGAACCTATTCCAGTTATATTTGTAGTGTAATATTTTTGAATTGGCACATCTGGATGTACCTTATTTGCTTTGATCAAAGAAATATCAGCGCCTGTATCGACAAGGAATGTAATATATTCATCATTCAAATTAGTTTTTATTTTGGCATAATTATTCAGATTTAAATTTAAGTGAAAAATTTTATTTGTAGTAAAATAATTTTGATGGAGGCTTTCTTCATTTTCTTCGTATTCTATTTGGGGCCTCCCAGCATTCCCCTTTACTGGGAGTTTGTCGCGTTTTCCGGGTTTTCCGTTGCGACTCGAACTTGACGTGCGTTTGAATCGTTTGGTCTGGGTGTGTTGAACCTACTGTTATTCTGGTAATTATTTTGTCTACCTCTACCAAAACGATTACTGTTATAGAAATTATTTTGAGGTCTTTGGGCTCCATTGTAATTGTTGTAACCTCGTGGATACATTTTCCCACGGCCACGCCCACGATATGTGTTATTATTTCTACCTCTGTAGAACATAACATTAGAGCCGGTTGCGCCGGTACTCATATTTGCGTTAACAAATTTGGTCACGGCAGAATTCATATCTGAAAATTGTCCACTTTCCATGATTAGTTTTACTCTTTCATGGGAAGCGTTTTGAGTTAGTGCTTTTATGCCCGCCTTGCTGGCATATTTTGATGCTAATTCGGCTGATGCACCTTCTCTTATGTGTGCATTTTCCAACGACTTGCACAATTCTTCAATCTCCTTCGTAAAGGCATTAGGGCTTTTATTGTTTTGCTTTATGCTCAGAAGCTTTGCTTCAAGCACATCAGTTGATTCGCCCTTTATTCCCACTCTTAAGGTGTTAATTATTTGACGGATAGTGGTTTCAATGGTAATTTTGTTTCTAACTGATCCTTTCAACTTAGTTTTTATAACTCGTATTGCCACATCTTCATGAACTTCCTTAACCAATTCCAATAGTTCAAGTGCGTCTATAAAACTGCTCAAATTATCAGGGTTACCATCGAAATCTGGCAAGGTTCTAGTGGCTAAACCCACAAAATCCGCTACGCTAGTGGGCATATTTGCTATATTTATTTGTTCCACTATTCCTGTTGATATGTCTAACGGATTCGACTCCTCAGTCATAGAAATTTTTTCAAAAAGGTTAACAAGACTTTCACAATTTAAGTCCAATCTACCCACACATCTGAGGCATCTGTCTCTGCATCTGCTCACCTGGGATATGATATTTTCTCTATCTTCTTTGTCTGATTCACTAAACAAATTCCAGGATAGCTTTATATACTGATTGTACGTTTCTATTAAGTCCTCCTTGTACTCATTTAATTTTTCTGGATTAGTTGATAACTTTTCTTTTAAAATTCTTTTTGTAACTTTATAGAAAGCATCTCTTCTCTTATGTAAATTTTCCGACATTTAATTAATTTAAAATTCAAAATGGAATGCCCGCAATAAAAGGGAAGAAACTAAAAAATGACATTAATAATTTTACAATTATAAGTAATAGAACATATTTTATGCCAATTTTTTTTTTCGATTTAATTTTGGACAAATATTAAATTATATTTATAAAATCTAGATTAATGACAAAAAATATCAGTAATCATTTTTTTTTAAAGAAGGGGAAAAATTTTAATTGAAAAACATTATAAAAATTATGGAAAATTAGATAGTATTGTATTACATATTTAGATACTTTAATAAAAAGAAACACTTAGCTCAGGGCAGCTGCATGGTGTTGCTGTTGTTGGTGCTCCTGTTCCTGGTACCAATAGTTGTGTTAGCCATGATGGTGAGGACATATCGGGAATATTGAGCGTTGATCAAACTGGAACTGTGTTATACATTGGAAATTTCAAGTTCACTGTGATTTTAAAAATACATATGATGAACCAAAGAGACTTTTTGTTTTTGTGAATTTTATTTATTTAGATTTTTGCCGTTTTTTTAGTTTTTGTCTTTTTTCTTTTGTTTTATTTTGTTTTTTTCATTCGCGTGGTGCCAACCTTGTTGCAGCACGCACACGTCTTTCTAAAAAGGCTTTTATTTGCATCACTCCAATTATTAAAATTGCAATAATTAAAATGGCGAGAAGTATAATGTTCAATTTATCATGATTATCTTTTTGTTCTTCATGGTTATCTTTCTGTTCGGTATGTAATGGCACTTCACTATATCTGACAATTTCTTTGTTTTCGTGAACTTTTTTTCCGATTTCGTAACCGGATATTAAAATAATAATAGCATTTAATGCTTTTTTAAACCACGACATATTTAAAATTTTCTGTTACTTTAAAAGGTTGAGTTTGTTGAATTTTTTCAAAAGTTAAATTTTAACTGTCTTTCGTTTTTATTTCTACTTGATTTTGATTTTCACAATTTATTTTCGTTTAAATTCGTCACTTTTTTTTTAATTTTTTTTTTTTTTACAAAGTTCGGCTAGGCTCAATGCCACGATCGCCATGTGATAAGTTCGAAATGAAACAACCGGATTGAGCTGTGTTCAGACACCTAGCACTTACTTCTTCTGTTTACATTATATTCTTTAAACAAAATGCTAAGTGAGGTGGTCACAGAAACGAGCCGTTGACAAGAAGCATTAAAACGGTAATTGCGTTCAATACTTCGTCAGCATATTTTTGCACTTAAAGCTTTGCTCACAATTTGAGCTACTGTAAAGCATCGTCTCTGCGGCCACTACAATAGTTTGCGAGATACAACACAAAGCCGATGACCTCAGACCTTATGCTAGAGTTGAAATAAATGGTGAACCACATCTCGCTTTACTTGATAGTGGAGCACAAATATCGTGCATAGGAAACTCGTTCGCAGATCATTTAGTGCGAGAAAATAAATTTAAAACGAATTCTACCGCAATTTGTACCGCAGATGGGCAACAGCAGATCGTGTATGGGAAAATAGAATTAATGGTTAAATTCAAGCTCAAAGTTCATTCCTTAAATTTTTATGTAGTCCCCAGTTTAAAGTAGAACGTTATATTAGGAATTGATTTTTGGAAATTATTTGCAATTGCGCCAGAAGTCGTGGCGTCTGTAGAGACTTGCAATCATCCTGATCCAAGCGCTTTTGTTTTGAATGATTCGGACGTTAAATGTTTAGAACAAGTAAAACCCCTATTTCCGAGCTATGAAAGGGAAGGTTAAGGGAAAACACAATTGATGGAACACGAAATTGAGTTGGAGCCAAATTTCAGGCCAGTTAAACAAAGATATTTTTCAGTGTCACCAGCCATTGAGAAACTAATACACAAAGAAATTGATGAAATGTTAGCTTTAGGCGTAATAGAGGAGGCACCGTACAGTCCGTGGTCGAGCCCGTGTGTGCTAGTAAAAAAGGGAGACAAGAACCGCTTGTGTTTAGATTCAAGAGTTCTAAATAGTATGACCGTCAAGGATGCGTTCCCGCTTCCGCACATAGAGGGAATTTTAAGTAGGCTTCCTAATGCCATGTTTATTACATCACTCGACTTCAGGCGAGCATTTTGGCAAATACCATTAGCTAGCAAATCTAGAGGACTGACCTGCTTCACTGTACCGAACAGGCCGCTATATCGCTACTGCGTTATGCCTTTCGGACTGTGCAACGCGCCGCAGGCATTATGTCGTCTCATGGATAGAGTCATACCTCCACATCTCAAAGATGAAGTTTTTGTGTATTTAGATGACCTTCTCATAGTATCTGAAAATTCTAATCAACATATGAAAGTTTTAAGGAAAATAGCACAGCATTTAAGACAAGCAGGTTTAACTACTTATAAATGTATCAAAAAGCAAATTCTGCATAAAAGAGGTAAAGTATTTCGGTTATGTTGTCAGTAACGGCAGCATACGCACAGATCCCGATAAAATATCCGCAGTTGTTAATTTTCCGATTCCTCGGACTGTCAAACAGCTTCGCAGATTTCTTGGTATGGCGGGGTGGTACCGCAGGTTCGTTGAAAATTTCGCTGATCTTAGTTCTCCTCTTACTAATCTGTTGAAAAAAGGAAAGAGTTTTTCATGGAATGAGGAAGCCCAATCGGCTTTTGATAAATTAAAAGAAGCGCTTTCGACAGCCCCTGTGTTGGCTAACGCCGATTACACAAAACCCTTTATTATACAGTGCGACGCCAGTAGATTAGGAGTGGGTGGTGTTTTAGCACAGGAAAATAGTGACGGGATCGAAGTGCCTATCGCTTACTTCTCGCAAAAATTAAATAGAGCACAAAGTAACTACAGCGTTACCGAACTGGAGTGTCTGGCAGCTATTTTGAGTTTAAAGAAGTTCAGAGCTTACGTTGACGGGCAGGAATTTAAAATTGTGACGGACCACGCAAGTTTGAAGTGGATTATGAAGCAAAAAGCTCTCTCAGGTAGATTGGCCCGATAGTCACTTAAACTCCAATGCTTCAAATTCCAAATTGAACATCGTCGCCGCTCTCAAAACGTTGTGCCAGATACTTTATCTCGGCTAGAGTGTGAAGAGATATCAGTAGAAGACAGTTTTTCTTTTCCAATTATAGACTTGGATTCTGAAGCGTTCGACTCGGAAGAATATGAAAACTTAAGACAAAAAGTTGTCGATAATGTAGATCGAATTCCAGACTTGCATGTTGTAGGTAACAAAATATATAGAAATCCCCTTCCTAATGGAGATTTAGAGAGCGAGGTCTTTAATTGGAAACTTTGGGTACCAGCTGTACTGGTTCCAACGGTGATAGAACGCGCGCATTCTCCACCTAATAGGAGCCACGGAGGAATCAGTAAAACACTTGAGCGATTAAAACGTAATTTGTACTGGCCGAAAATGGCTAATGACGTTATAACCTTTATTGGAATATGCGAAGTCTGTCATCAGAGCAAAGCGCCAAATAGTTGCCTTCGTCCGCCAATCAAGTCCCAAATTTCCGCACAGCAGCCATTCCAAAGATTGTATGTAGATTTCCTTGGTCCATACCCGAGGTCTAAAAAGAAAAATATAGGAGTCTTAATCGTCTTAGATAATTTGACGAAATTTCCGTTTCTTCATCCTGTAAAGAAGTTCACTGCAGCAATTGTTATAGACTTTCTAAAAAATATAATATTTTCAGCACGTTTGGAACACCCGAAAGTATTATGAGCGACAACGGCAAACAGTTTAAATGTTCGCTTTTTGATGAATTTCTTAAGCAACGAGGAGTTAAACACTGTCTAACTGCACTCTATAGCCCGCAAGCCAACGCGAGTGAAAGGGTGAATCGATCTATTCTAGCCGGTATACGTTCGTACCTACAAAAAGATCAGACTATTTGGGATAAGCACTTAACAGATATATCAGAAGCGTTACGCAGTGCTTATCATCAAACAATTTGTTGTAGTCCATATTATGCAGTTTCCGGCCAACAGATGATTTCACATGGTAAAGATTTTCAATTATTTAGAGAACTACAGTCGTTTGATGGGAATTTAGTTTACCGAGCAGATCATTTGAACACGCTGAGAATTAGAATGACTAAAATTATATCAGATGCCTTCAAATCAGCAGCGAAAAGATGCAATTTGAGGAGTACAAATAGAAGATTCAACATAGGTGACTCTGTTTACCGTAGAAACTTTAGTCAAAGCGATGCTACAAAAAAATTCAGTGCCAAGCTCGCGCCAAAATTTGTTAAGGCCACTATTGTAGGAACGAAAGGCAATTGGCTGTATATTCTAGAAGACGAAGAGACTAAGAAGAAGGAAGTATACCATCAAAAAGACATCCAAGAACGAAAAGTATAAATTGTATAATAATTAGTGCCCTTTTTCAACTTTTAACGCCGCTCTTATGGAAAAAAAAACGCAGCCATAAATCTTGCTTTGTACTGGGCACGAAAGGGTCAATACTCAGTATGACGCCCTTAGTTGCGGAATCGATCAAATGAATCACAATCTCAGTAGATCTCTCTGCTTTTCTTAAGACCTTCTGTGATCGGTACTTACGATTAAGTACATCAGGTGATAAGTATAGAGAAATGAGAACAGGAAAGCTCGTGGCTGCAGAGGTGGAAGGTTAATAAGTTCGTCTTTGATTTTAGAGAAATCAAAAGCGATTTAGTCAAAGTCGTATTCAGACGTTTTGCGCGTAGAAGAAAAGAAAAATCTCTTTAAAATAAAGTTAAAGTAAAGTGACCGGAAGTGAAAGAAGAAGACAAAACTTAAGTCGGAATCCAAGTAGTGGTTGCCGAGCTTTATATAGTTTAGGGAATATCAAAGGATTTTCAGCCCACATTCTAATCTGTTCTGGAAGTCTGGTCTAGACTACGAAGTGAGTTCCTCATAAACGCGCAGTGAATCGTGAAATTTACATAAGTATTTTTGATATAGGAAATTTCTATCCGCACGCATCACCCACTGTAGTTAGCCTAAAGGAGCCCAAACGAAATTCCAAATTCCCATCGCGTCCAGTACGGAGTGCCCACGAGAATTTTTCGTATATTCCATTCCAAAAAAAAAATATCTGGGTATTTGGGGAGCAGGAGCGACACGCTGGTGCGACGTCACGCGCACGTGACTCACGTTTCCCGTCCCTGGAGCACGCGCATTGATCCGAGAAGGAAAAAGCGATAGGAAAACTTGAAACCTCGCCGCATGTAAAAATGCTGGGTGTTCCGTCCAGATTTTAAATCGAAGCACGACGATCTTTCACTTCGGCTAAAGGCGAGCATAGCTTTAGCGAATATTTGTGACGTCTTCACTCAGACTTGAACCCTTTTTTGAGTGAAAAGAAGTCAATTGAAGAAGACCGAAAAGAACCACCAAGTCGTGTATGCGGAAGAACTGGAAGATTTTGTAGTTTTTTTGGTATAATCATATATTCCTAGAAGCATGTAGGTACATTTATATATATCTATATATATGTATATGTATATATATATAGCTATCAGTTAATTATTTGGCAAACAAGACTAGGTACAAAAGAGAAACTCTTTCATTATTTTCTTTTAAGCAGCAAAAATTTACTTACATCGCACATAGACCGCATCCCTACGAGCCTTGTAAGTGCTAGCATCATCTCCGAGAAGGCCTTCACCGAGAGAGTGCTATCAATCGCCGCAGCAATAAAGGTATAGTGCTGATAACAATGTAAGTCAAATTTGCTTGCCAAAACTCAACTTATGCTCTTTATATAATTTTTTTTTGCATTGTTGCGTTTTGTTCGCTCCGATGTGTGCATGATTGCCGGTGTGATTTTTTTTTTGTTCCTAATTTTTTCTCACATATTTTTTTGTTTTGTTTTTGCATATTAAATTCTTCTCCTAACTTTACGGCTAGGAGTATGAAATGAACTGAGCAAGATTTCGTTTGACATTTTGTTTCTTTTTGTGTCGCTTTTTGTTTAATATTTCTTGTGTGTTTTAGTTTAATTTGTCGCGCAATCATGAACACTGAGAGTTGAGAGACAAATTGTTTTTTTGTTTATATTCGGAAATTTGGTATGTTCACTTATACGCCCTTATCGAGGTACATAGACTTAAGATATCCCAGTAGAAAATGTGGTCAGTTTAGGCCTGTAGTGCCCTACAAAGAAGAATTGTAATTTCACTCATTTTAGTCGTAATCAAGTTGCCCTGCAAAGTACAATATTCCAATCAAGTATGCTGAAAAGTGAAGGAAATTAATTTACTTTTTATGAAAATTCATTTCTAAAAGAGAGTCTGATTCGAATAGTGATTCTGATTTTAATTGAGATTAAAACGTGAATTCAAACGAACATTATTTAATAAATAAAATTTAGTCCTGCTGACTAAATAAGAATATTTTAGTGTGTGCTTACTGTTAGTCCTGCGTTGGAGATCTTTACTAGGCCCTTCCATTCGTCATCGATCCTCTCCAATCCTGATAGGTATCCTGTCAGTCGATAAAGTACTAAAGTACTAAATTGGTGACCCCGACGTGATTTCGAAATACAGGATGCCGGTCGTTAACTCCGACGAGGAGGCGCAAGGCGATGGAACCCAACGTAACTCAGGGGCAGCACAAGCATTACCTATTGCAAGTACTAACCGCCCGCCTCAGCAGAGCGGCCTTATAAATCGTGTAACAGTGAAAGTACCACCGTTTTGGACAGACCATCCAGAAATTTGGTTAGCGCACGTCGAAGCGCAGTTTGCTTTGGCAGCAGTTGTTAGTGACACTTGCAAGTTCAACACCATAGTCGCCGCTTTGGACTCCAATGTGTTGTCGCAAGTGCGTGACGCGATTCTGAATCCACCCGAAACTGGAAAATTTGACAATTTGAAGCAACGAATTTTCGAACGCTATTGTGAGAGTGAGCAAAAGAAGATACAGAGATTACTATCGGAAATCGATTTGGGAAACAAGAGACCTACTCAACTTCTCGGCGAGTTAAGTTCTCTGGCGAAAGATAAAGTAACGAATGACTTTCTGAAGTCCCTCTGGTTGCAGCGACTACCATCAACAGTCCGAGCTATCCTGCAAGCATCAGAAGCGAACCTACCTGAGCTTGCAAAACTCGCGGACAAAATCATGGAAGTCGGCGATTACCAACAGTGTGCTAAGGTAACAGAAGTTGGACCAAATTCATCCTACGGGACAGACATTAATGCTCGAATTAATAAACTGGAGAAGCAAATCAACAGGATAGTTACGGATAAAAATAACGACAGACGACGATCACGATCAACTTCTCGCAGGCGATCTTACGACAAGGAGTACAGGAAGAATGGTTCAGAGGATATCTTATGTTGGTATAAGTTTGGAGACAAGGCTCGAAAATGTCGCGAACCTTGTATTCATGCGAATACAAAAAACTTATGACATCTTTTGATCAAGCGACCGCATCAAAAGCATACTGTCAGGTCGCTCGCCTAATGGTCCATGACAATAACACAATATTAAATTTTTTGATCGACACTGGTGCAGACATATCGGTATTACCTAAAGCGTGTAGTAGAAGCTCCGAACAGCCTACTTGTAGAAAATTATTCGCAGCAAATGGGTCGCACATACAAACATACGGCGAAAAAAGGATCCGACTGTCTCTTGGATTACGACGTGATTTCCCGTGGACGTTTGTGGTCGCAGAAGTTAACTCTCCTATCCTCGGGTCAGATTTCCTTAAACACTACGACCTATTGGTCGATATGACCAGGAACAAGCTGATCGATAGAAAGACGTTACTGGAATCTGTATGCATGACCAAAAGTACAGCCGCTCCGCGAATTTTGGTCTACAACGTGGGTGACCGTTACGCGCATCTTCTGCAAGAATACAAGGATCTGGCAATAATCAACGTGAACAAAAATCCATTCGAATCCGAAGTCACTCACCACATTATCACGACGGGAGCACCGGTATTTGCGCGACCCAGGCGACTCTCCACGGAGAAGTTACAAGCAACAAAAAAAGAGTTTCAGTACTTGATGGAAACGGGTATTTGCCGTCCGTCCAAGAGCAATTGGGCCAGCCCCTTACATTTGGTAAAAAAGTCAAATGGGGACTGGCGACCATGTGGCGATTATCGAGCCCTGAACAACATCACCGTTCCTGACAGGTATCCGATCCCGTACCTGCACGATGTAACAACAGTTTTGCATAATTAGACAATTTTTTCAACGATTGATTTGCAGAAAGCTTACCACCAAATTCCGGTTGAGCCGTCAGACGTACCAAAGACCGCTATAGTAACTCCATTCGGGTTATTCGAATTTATGTATATGACGTTTCGCTTAAGGAATGCGGCTCAAACATTTCAGCGTTATATGAATGAAAGTCTAAACGGGCTTGACTTTGTCTTTTGTTATATTGACGACATTCTCATCGTGTTGTGAGTCGCGAACTATCTCAGACTCACAAACATATTTTTCCTCCTTTTTCTACACGCTCGCAAACTAACTCAAAACAACAAAGTGCGAATGAAGCATAAGGAAAGAAAGCTAAAAGCAAAAGGCAGTGACCTACATTTAGGAATTTCTACTTCAAGGTGATTCCATGATACTCAAAAGCACTGTCCAGCGTAAATTGCTGACAAATGCAAACATGCAGTTCGGCCGCTTGCAACAACAACAACACCGGCACGTATATGTCCAAAATAATAATACACTGCAGCGCCGGTATTGGCCGAACAGGTACTTTGATAGCAATTGATATTGCCTTAAGGACCCTAAATTCAAGATCCAAATTTAGATTACCCGACACAGTAAGAATACTTCGCGAACAACGCGCGGGCATGATAACGTGCATGAAACAATATAAATTTGTGTATGACGTTTTGAACTGCTACGTCAAACAACAGTTGAAGCACAAAATTTAATAGTTAGTAGATTTTAGATTAGGGTAGAAAGACCTTAACAAAAATATTCACCATTACAGTAAAACCGACGACCACAGATACGGTAGAAATTCCGAGAATACGACACAATGACGCAAAAACCTGCAGAAACAAACCAAACTTAAATTAATCAGCAGATAATTAAAAGATTACCAACCTCACAGGTTGTAGGGTAACCGTTCGATGTCTTCGACATCCGCAGAAAAATTTCCTAACGGGAAAACTTTTTCGTTGTAAAAAACACAGGAGAGCAGTCAATCAATTGCCGGAGAAAAAGACAAACGTAACCCCCCGGACAGAAGCTTGACCAAATTCCGGTGAAAACAATATAAATTTCGCACAGAAGTTTTCCTTTCAAGAAAAAATTGGTTTTAAATTATTGCACAAATCACATCTGTTCACAAAATTTTTCATTTCAATAAAACTTCTATCATACTGAACAAACTGATTCGAAGATGCTAACATAGCAGAAAAACATACGGAACGTCTGAGCGACATACGCAATGATAAATTCAAACCAGAGCTACAAGTATGCACATGCATATTATAAAGCGCAAGACATAGAATTCGACGAACGAAAACGAAAACCAAACAACGAAATTTGCATCTACTCAGCCAGCAAGTCTAAAACTGAAAGGCCTGTTCAAAAAATTCTAGGCCAAACCAAAAAGTCAAAAATAAGAAAGCGTTTTCTAAAATTTTTGTTTTGTAAAAATGTTTTTTTTATTTATACATCAGCCCACAACACTGAGGGGCTGTCGTCAAATTTCCCATCCGGGGTTAAACCGACATATAAATTTTTGGTGTTGCGGGGAATATCCCATTGTGAAGATACCTCCCGACTTTTCACAAAATATGCCCGCACTCCGGGGGCAAACAGGTGGAACCGGTATAAAAGGTCCGATAGCCGGTAGGAGTCATGAGTCCGCTCACCCTCCTTATTTCGCAATGCGTTAGCCTCTAGTTTTTTTCGCAATAGTTGTTGCGAAATATATAACAAATTCTCCTCCCACGGGATGTCGAAATTGTATTCTTCACACCTCTCTCTCAACGTAGTAATACGCCGCTGGTGTCCCCAGTCGCGCATTTTAATCTCCTGAGCCTCCTCGTAGCGCAACCGCAAAACAATCTCCAGAACGCTTTTCAAGATTATTACCATCCTTGGCCACACCTCATCTATCTGGCAAAAGACAGGGAGGGTCCGTTTTAAGAAGACGTCCACCAGATAATTATCCTCCAAATGGTAATCCGCGCAAAACTTTTCCAAATAAAACTCCATGTCGAATAAGTGTAATAAAACGGATTGCAGGACAATTTATATAAAAATTGCAACATAATTAGCAGGGGTTTCCAACATTTCAAACACAGCTAAAAACAAATCAACTTTTCAGATTTTAATTACGATTCTGGGAATGGCTGGAGGAACCCAAGGAGGGTTAGTGGTAACCCCAATCACAGATCAGCGCGGATTTATAGAGGTTCACATGCAGAAGACAGAAATAGTAAACGAATCGTTCACAATTCTACATGTTATCCATCCGAAAGAAATTTTAAAAATTATAAATTCAATTGAATCACTCGTTATGTCTACAGAAGTACAAAATAAGGGATTTTTGGTAAGCGAGATAACAACAGTAAAATCAAAACTGAAGTCAATAATGCCACCATTGAGAAAAAGAAGAGGACTTATTAACGCAATAGGTAGAGCGGGAAATTGGCTATTCGGGATAATGGACGATCAAGACCGCCAAGAGATTGAAGAACACCTAAAGATTGCTGCAGAAAATAGTCATAATGCCATAGGAGGTCTGAACGAACAAATATCAATAAACAGCTATTTCAATGAAACTTTAGGGAAGCTAAAAAATGCAATCGAACAGGATAGAAAAATTTTTAACAGCATAACAAAGGGTAATGAGGATATTTTAAAACGTATGATATTTAATGAACAATTATATAAATTAAAAAATATAGAAGAGAAATTAAATTTGATCCAGGACAGCATAGCGGCAGCCAAACACGGCCTCATACACCCCAGCATCCTTACAACCGAAGAAGTAGAGAGATTCAATTTAAACTTTTTAAAACTTAAATGGGTTAGAGTAGGAATAATGATATGTGTGGATGAAACATTGGTGATAGTGTTAAAAATTCCTACACGTCTAGAAGAAATAGAGGTTAATCTTATTACCCCGGTACCAAATAAGGAATTTTACGAAATTATGGCAGAAGACGAATTAGTAACCTCTATTAATAAAACAACATATTCATACGATGAAAACGCGATTTTGAAAGAATTAAAGCGGAGTAGACACTGTTCGATTCAGAACACGTGTAATTTCATTTTTAACAACAGGACATTCATTAATTACATAGACGAAGGTACACTGATTGTGAAAAACGCAAAGGAAATGAAAATAGAACATAATTGTGATAAAAGAAATCTCATGTTGAACAATAACGCCCTTATTACCTTTTCCAATTGTAGTATAAAATTAGGGAATGAGGAATTTTCGAATGAAAAAACCATAATGGAAGACATTTACTACTACCCGGAGGGCAAAATAATCAAAGTACCCAACGACTCCATAATCTTTGAAGAAATAATTGTCAACAACTTCAAAAACAGACCATTTATTAAAGAAATAACACTACACAGAAATATATCCTACGGTATAAGCATATCATTGTTGATTATGATCTGTGCAATAATACTGGGAATAATTATCCTATTTAAGAAAAAAGGAGTTAAGGTTGAAATTAAACAAGCAATAGAAACAACGAACAGGAGAAATGACAGCTTACGGACCATAAGAAAACGACATGATGTACAAGAAAGCCAAAAATGTTAAGAACCACTGGCTCAGGGCATATTCTCAAATTTAATAAGCCCAAAAAGGTGAAAACTTCAAAATGCAACCTAAGCATTTAAGTCACTAATTTTGAAATGAAACTCGCACGAAACCTTCAAAAAAGAAAAAGGTTTTTTTTTTCTCTCCTATGTTCTACCTGTCGAATTATGTCGACAAAGGTAAAAACATTTCGTTGATTGATAATGGCTTAAGCAAAACGTGAATGCATTTGAAAATTTTTTTGAACAAGACAAAAGGTACAAGCAAAATAGTGCTCAGGAAATAATAATAATAACTTTTCTATAATTCTAGAAACGGAACGAATAAAGAAGAACTAAAATACCGAGATATTAATATTAGTAAGTATACGAAAAACATGGATACTTAAAAGCATTTGCCTACAGAAACACAATTGTACGCACACGCTTAACCATACAATACCACATTAAACTTATTCCTAAGAATTTCGAAAAATTCCAATTTTGAGTGGTGAAAACAAATCCGAAATTATTCTTTAAAAAAAAAACAAAAAAAAAAAAAAAAAAAAAAAAAAAAACTAAAAGGCGAATTTGAATATCAACATTCAGTTTTAATTCAACACTTGTTGACAAAAATCAAAAGCCACGCAAATTTTTAACCAAAATAAGCCATTTTTACACAGTTAAAATAATGGACATTATGTGCTCTTATAAAATAGGCAATAGGATAAACATAATTCATACAGAAGAGTATGAAAGACTAGTAACAAATAAATGGTTGTCCGACGTTCACATCAACGTTTTTTTAAATTGGATCATTAAAAACAATCATCTTACCCAAAAGGTGCTAGCGTTTGATTCATTTGCATACACGACAATAAAATCGGCTAAAGAATCAAATAATGAATACATAGCCGGGTTACGGCTAAAACCATTAATTAAAAACGTCTCTGTGAACAAAGTCGAAAACCTATTATTCCCAATTTGCCATGTTAATCATTGGATGCTAGTTATAATCAAACAAAATCAAATTTATGTTATGGATTCGCTACAGCCGCATGAGATAACGGAAATAGAAGAAAATATTAAATTTTTCTTAAATAAATTACGAGTTTTAGGTTTAACTAGTTTTAATAAAGATACAGAAATTTCTTACCCAAAATGTATACAAGAGAATTTAATAGATTGTGGTATTTTTATTTTAAAATTTGCTAACGAATTTTGCAAAGCAATTAAAAATAACAAAAACTACAACCCGATATCACGAATTTTAAGCCCAGAATCCATAAAATTAACAAGAAAATACCTAGCAGAAGTTTTGAAAAAATGGGAAAGAGAAAATAAAGATATCACGGAAAAAGAAAGAGAAACCCTATTTGAAATATTGAAAGACATGAAAAAAAGAAAGAAAAAAAGAGAAATGAAAGAAAAGAAAATAGAGTTAAATGGAAAAGTCTTTAAACTAACTATAACCAGAAATAGTTCATTTGCAATTAAACTATTAGAAAATAAGAAATAATTTTAAATGTGTACCTTAACCTTAAGTTATGCGAGGAAGAATGTACAAAATTGAAGCTTTTCATAAAAATATAAAAATAAATATTGAAATGACATGTACTTAGATAAAAGAATTATTGAAATAAGAATATATAAGAGGAAGAAAATGTGTATAAATACAATAGATATAATTCAACGGGCTCGAGTACGTCACCAGCATCTTTGATACCAGCTTTTTCTCAACAAAAAAAAGGGGAGGGGCTGCAATATAACAGCCTGCGCAGTGCACCAGCCGCAACAGCAGCCGTCGCATCATTCAACGAGCAGCTTACCAGCAGTAGCAGACATTAAAACAACAGCCGTTTATATTGGTAATATAGCAGCCTTAACATACATGCACCGACAATATAACGGCATTGAAGTCAGTCGACACATAATACAGCAATCATAGCCAACAACTCGGGCAAACGGTCCTGAAAATTAACACTATAAAGGCCTTACATCAATTAACGTGTAGCGTACCAGCCGCAGCAGCAGCCGTTAAATTAAACAACTACAGCAGCCGTCTTACTAACAAAATTTTGCAACATAAAAATTCACATGATGGCTATCCGTACATCAACAGATCTCCACTTTTCAAAGGGGGAGGGATGTTGTGAGTCGCGAACTATCTCAGACTCACAAACATATTTTTCCTCCTCTTTCTACACGCTCGCAAACTAACTCAAAACAACAAAGTGCGAATGAAGCATAAGGAAAGAAAGCTAAAAGCAAAAGGCAGTGACCTACATTTAGGAATTTCTACTTCAAGGTGATTCCATGATACTCAAAAGCACTGTCCAGCGTAAATTGCTGACAAATGCAAACATGCAGTTCGGCCGCTTGCAACAACAACAACACCGGCACGTATATGCCCAAATAACAAACATCAGCGCTGGCGCAGCGAATGCACAATTGCAATCCGATCGCTGGCAATACCAACAACAACACACGTCACGAGCTTTTATGTAAAAGCAACAACAACAACAAAAGAAGAACTAAGAACATCGGAATAGCTGGTGCAATTGCGGGGGAAGGTCGCGGTTAAGCTTATGCAAGATGTTTAGGAAGAATCGACGACGATCGCGGATATTGGGAATATTCGATATTGCAAGATCAGCAATATTGATCTATATAAACGGAGCTTCGATGACTGGAACGGGACTTCTGCGAGCGTACTCACGAAAGGGCCACGACGGAGAAGTTAATAGTCAAGCAATAGGGATATTTGTATTTGAAAGTATAGGATTCATTTTATTAAATAAAGGATTAAAACCTATTTGTTGGTGTCTTTTATTTGATAAAGGAAATACGGGGACTATTATACGCTCGACTTTGTCTGAGCGCTTGGTACCCTACGTTGTAACTTAGTGACATTTGTGCGCTCGACACAGTTTGAGCGCTGTGCACACTATACTACAACAATCGCGTCGTCATCCGAAGCTGAGCATAAACAACATCTGCGAACCGTTCTCGACCGTCTTCGAAAGGCAAAACTATCAACAAACATTGATAAGTGCCAGTTTGGTAAACAAAAAGTGACGTTTCTTGGCCACCAAATAACCTCCCAAGGTCTGCAGCCTCCAGAGGACAAAGTCGATGGCATCCGAAA
Organism: Chlorops oryzae; assembly: GCA_020466095.1. Classification (NCBI taxonomy): domain Eukaryota; kingdom Metazoa; phylum Arthropoda; class Insecta; order Diptera; family Chloropidae; genus Chlorops; species Chlorops oryzae. Next base: position 69,185,084 of record CM035808.1, on the reverse strand, counting down.
CTTCGCACAACCGGAGACTGTCAAGGAATTAAAAAATTTTTTGGGGATGATTAAGTTTTACCGTTCATTTATTCCCCAAGCGATAAGAAACCAGAGTATATTGCAACAGCTAATACCGGGTAACCGAAAGAATGATAAGCGCATAATTACCTGGACGCCAGAGACAATCACGGCATTCGAAAGCTGCAAAAATGACCTGTCAAGCGCTACGATGATGAGTTATATGGCACCAAATGCGGCGTTAACATTGACAACAGACGCCTCCGATGACGCCGTCGGTGGAGTCTTGCATCAAGTTGTCGACGGAAAAATTCAACCGCTTGGTTTTTATTCCCGGAAACTTTTGCCGGCGCAGCGAAACTATATCGCGTACGACCGAGAGCTCACCGCAGTGTTTCAAGCTGTTCAGCATTTCAGACACGCGCTAGAAGGAAGAGAGTTTGTGATTTACACGGATCATAAGCCATTGATTTTCGCCTTTAAGCAAAGAACCGAAAAAGCATCACCTCGAAGGGTACGCCAGCTCGACTTTATAGGCCAGTTTAGTACTGACATTCGCCACTTACCTGGAGCAGACAACAATGTAGCTGATTTTTTGTCACGTATAAATACCGTCCAGGCTGATATCAACTTCGAAGAGATGGCAAAACTGCAAGAGGAAGATCAGCAACTCCATGAACTTTTGCGAGGCGGTAAAAACATTTCTGTTGATTTGCAAAGTTTGTCTATTCCAGATTCCCCGAAAGAGCTGTACTGTCACGTGACACCAAATAAGATCAAACCATACGTCCCACGCCCAATGCGCCAAGAGGTCATCCGCAAGATTCATTCCTTATCTCATCCAGGTATCACAGCAACGAAGAAATTGGTTTTTTTTGGCCTGCCATGTCTACAAATATTGCGGGCATGCATCCCGTGTCAAAAAGCTAAGGTCCAGCGTCATACGAAAGCACCATTAGGGGAGTACGATTTGGTAGATGCCCGTTTTGCGCACATTAACATTGATATCGTGGGGCCATTTCCAAGTTCAAACAGCTATCGATATTGCCTGACATGCGTTGATAGGTTCTCACGTTGGCCGGTTGCTGTACCCCTGATGGATATCACCGCGGAAACCGTCGCGAACGCCCTAATCAATCATTGGATTTCGGTGTACGGTGTTCCGAAGAAAATAACTACCGATTTGGGACGGCAGTTCTAATCACAGGTTTTCCAAGAGCTCACAAGGATGCTTGGTATAATATTAACCATCTCCGCACAACTGCATACCACCCGCAATCTAACGGAATGGTTGAACGCTTGCATCGCGCTTGAAGTCCGCTGTTAAATGTTGCGAAACAAACGAGTGGACAACGTCACTTCCTCTAATATTATTGGGCATGAGAGCTACAGTAAAGAGTGACATCGGGGCATGCCCAGCGGAACTGGTTTTCGGAACATCAGTGTGTCTGCCAGGAGAATTTTTCGTCGAACAAAACAGCAATATTACCGAATCCGAATTCGTCAAAGTTCTTCGCAAAGCCATGTCCGATCTGCCAATACGTAAACCATCTCGACATAGAATCGAAAGAAGTTTTGTTCAGCCTGCTTTGAAGGACTGCAAATATGTCTTCATAAGAGTGGACAGAATACGAACGCCGCTGGAATACAACTACGAGGGCCCGTTCAAAGTGGTGTCAAGAAGCGATAAGTATTTTAGTGTAAGAATGCGTCAAAAGACCGCGAAAATTTATATTGACCGTCTGAAGGCTGCATACATATTCGGCGACATTCCAGTAGCAGAGAATGAGAAACAACTCAACAGCAAGAAGAGAGCCGAGCACGAGCCAGACGTAGTAAACGTTAGCCAAAAACCCTACGTTACGGCATCCGGAAGACATGTGCGATTTCCTGCGAAATACCTATAGCCTTCCGCTAGGCGGGGGGTATTGTAGTGCCCTACAAAGGAGAATTGTAATTTCACTCATTTTAGTCGTAATCAAGTTGCCCTGCAAAGTCCAATATATTAGGTGTAGTAAAAAGAAATCTATTATTTTTCCAATAGATGGCGTTATTTATCTGCATCTCGCGTTGTATAAGTCCGATCGTGTTCCGCTAGGGGGCATTAGAAAGATGACAGTTCCTACTAAAAAAGCTTTTTTGACACTTTTTTGATTGATTGATTCAGTTTTGTTTGAGAGCTTGTCAAAGATGGACATCAGCAAAGAGAAAATTCGCTACATTTTACAGTTTTTCTTCGATAAGGGAGAAAAGCAAGCCAGGCGGCTGAAAATGTGAATAGCGTTTATGGACCTGATACTGTAACAGCCAATCATGCGCAATTTTGGTTTCGTCGATTCCGTTCGGTAACTTCGATGTCAAGGATGCACCACGCACTGGAAGGCCAATTGTCGAAAATGTCGATAAAATCATGGAAATTATCGAGTCCGACCGTCATGTTAGCACTGTTTCGATTGCAAAAGAGCTAAAGATTGCACAAAAAACCGTTTGGAACCATTTGAATAGGCTGGATACACAAAGAAGCTCGATGTATGGGTGCCACACGAGTTAACGCAAAAAAACTCTAGACCGAATTTCCATCTGCGAATCGCTGCTGAACCGCAACAAAAGCGACCCATTTCTGAAGCGGTTGGTGACTGGTGATGAAAAGTGGGTCACTTACGACAACGTCAAGCGAAAACGGTCGTGGTCGAAACACGGTGAACCGGCGGAAACGGTGGCCAAGCCAGGATTGATGGCCAGGAAGGCTTTGCTGTGTGTTTGGTGGGATTGGCAGGGAATTATCTACTATGAGCTGCTCCCATACGGCAAAACTCTTAACTCGGAACTCTACTGTCAACAATTGGACCGTCTGAAGGAAGCAATCGCCCATAAGCGGCCAGCTTTGGCCAATAGGAGAGGAATTGTGTTCCATCAGGACAACGCCAGCCACACACATCGATAGTGACTCGCCAGAAGCTCCGGGAGTTTGGTTGGGAGGTTCTTCTGCATCCACCTTATAGTCCGGACCTAGCACCAAGTGATTACCATCTGTTCCTGTCCATGGCGAACAATTTTGCTGGTGAAACATTCGCTTCAAAAAAGGCTTCTGAAATTCGACTGTCTCAATTTTTTGCTAATAGGAATGAGGGCTTCTATGAGAGAGGCATAATGAAATTACCTTTAAAATGGCAACAAGTTATCGAACAAAACGGCGCATATTTGACCTAAATCGGGTCATTCTAACTATCTTAAATAAAGCCCTCAATTTATTGCAAAAATAATGGATTTATTTTTACTACACCTAATATAAATTTTCATCAAAATCGGACGTTATAAAATTTTCGAATTTTTTTTGTTTTTGGTCCATAACTCTCTAAACTTCCTCTAGTCCCCCCCAAACATTTTTGGGTTAATGTCTTATAATTGTTCAATATACCACTGTGGAAAATATAAGCACTATCAAAGCAGTATTTCTCTAGACACGCCACTGCCCCCGCGGTGTATTTTTCATACAATATATGTAGTTAACATAAGAATTTGAACTCCTTACAAGAAGATTGTGATGGCTGAAAGTAAATATATTTCATCAATCTCTAGACATTGGCCACAAAAAAATTGCATATTGAACCAAATGGTCCTAAGGCACCAGCATGGTTAAGTCGATTTTTATAAGAAAAGCGCTGTTTCTGCAGCCGACAGTGTGTTGGTCTCGAAACTTAAAAGAATTGACACTACCAAAAACAACACCGCCTTTTTCTACCCAAAGCCGTTCGGCAGCAGCGTTGTTGCTATGGCTTTTTTCCTTCAAGTGCCAGATAGCCTTTTGCTCCTTCACTAGCTCCACAAGCCGTTGCTTATAAAAGTTATTGAAGTTTTCCACCCTGCTCTTTCTTTTTCTTTTATTTTCGCATTCGATGATTTCTGTATGGAATTCTTCAAGAATTTCAATGTCTAAAAAATCAGTTTACATCGCGGCGCAGTCAAGAATCAGCTGCTTTCAGAATACTTTTCATGGAGAATAAGCATGACTATTGATTGCATGAAGTAAAGAGAGGAAATGTCAAAATCGCAGATGCAACCCTGCGTATTATTTACTGAACGTTTACTTGCCATCTAAGTATAAGCAAAAGTGACCAATTTACTTTGAAGTACATTTTAGTTTTTTTTGCATGTGTTTCATATGGGATCTTTAGTTACGTAGCATCTGAGTAAAGGCTATTAACTCGCTCGATGCTCATATGAACGCTTTGAGTTAAAGTAACGGGCTAAGAACTTAACCCTTAGAGTGGGAACATAGCATAAGGGCTTTAAGGGCGTTATGGAATTTTCCATTGCAAGTAAAGAAAATATATGTTTTCGTAGACCAAACTTAGTATATTTAATTAATATATCATTTCTATTTTCAGGTCGCTCCATATCTCCAGATGAAGATTTTGCTCTGAGCTCGTTTTATTTGTGGTTTACTCCAGGAGTGTCTCATTGGCTGAACATATCTGTATTAAAAGCATTGACACGCATCGATAAGGCCATTCAACTAGACAAACTATTAATGGTTGACGATAATGTTAAATATAGCTCCTCCGCAATCGACACCCTGGCTATATTCTATCAAGTCAAAATTTTTTGGAATCAATTGGATTGGCCTGAGTTTGAAAGCGCTTTTAGCTTTCTTGCAAAAATTGTCGATGTAAGTATGGTTATATTATGAACAAGATTGATGTCGTCTATTACTGTCGGGGATGAGCCCGGCATCTTGGGTTGTTGTGTTCAGATTCCACTTTAGTAGACAGTGGCACAGTTTTTTGTTACTTAATGAAGCTTAGTTTCAATGTCATTTTGGACTGGAACGGCGAGACAGTCAGTTTGTTTCCTTTTGGCGCTCAAAAAATTATTCTTCGACATCTCAAAAAATGTTTTTGAATTCTATAGTACCGACTTATTGAAAATCGAACATGGCAGGCAAAGAACAATGACCAGAACTTGTCGAGTTAGACTCTACAGTATATATATCGCACCCCTGCTACTTAGTTGGCACAATTCAAAATTTCGCATTTCTCGAAAATCACTCATCATATAAGACATTTAAAAGCATGCTGTTGTTCTTCTCCCCATTCGAAGAATGTCATTTAACTTGGATTTCTGCAACTCGACGAAGGTCACTTAACCCAGAAGTACTACGTTAATCAACACATCAGAGGAATACCCTGGCATATGCGGCTTGATCTAGCCCAGCCATTATAATAAAGCCAAAAAAAAAACAAAAAAAAAAAAAAAAAAAAAAAAAAAAAAGGAAACAAGCTTGTACCAAACTATAAAATGAAATCAGTACTTCTCGGTTAGTATTCATTTACAATCATGGTTCGCTTTTTAAGCAAAGGTTTTCAAGATTTTAATAACGAAGTTCTTTAGGAAATGATGTGACACTGGGGCTGGTAAAAAAAAGTTCAAATCCAGCAATTTAAAAACTCAAAATCGCAAAATAGAAAATTAAAAATCCAAAGTTAAAAATCGGAAAGTCGAAATGTCGAAAAATTGAATATTAAAAAATCTAATAATTACAAATCCAAAATTGATTAATTTTAAAATGTACAATTGAGAAATTAAAAGTTAAAAAGTCGAAAAATTCGGAGATTCGAAAGCCGATAAAACGAAAAACCAAAAAACAAAATATCGAAAATTAAAAAAAAAAGTAAAAAATTTAAGATTCGAAAAATCGCAAAATCCAAAATTAAACAACTAGACAAATGAAAAATCAAAAAGTCGGAAAATCTAAAACTTTAAAATCTTAAAATGAAAAAAATTTAAAATCGAAAAATGGAAAATTAAAATATCTAAAAATTGAAAATTAAAAAAAATGAAACTACGAAAATCGAAATAAGAAAACTCGAAATGTTGTAAATTCGGTTAAATTTTCACAAATCATGATTTAAGAAAATAAGTTCCAAAAAATTATTGATTTTTTTTTAAATTAACCGTTTTTTACGAAATGTAACGCACGTGGGTTTTTGGGTTCGCTGATCACGAATATGAAGTCAGATTTGCAAAATTTTGACTTTATACTTGTCTCCTCGACGTTTCTGCGTCTGTAACGTTTTTTCCACGCTACGTTTTAGAGGGTAGGATAAAGGGTAGCGAGTCGAATTCACCTTTGCCAAAATTCACAGTGTCGAAATTCACTTTTACTAAATTCCCCTTTCCAAAAGTCACCCTCACAAAAATCGTACTTCACAAAATCGAAAAAAGGGGGCGGAAAGCGGTGATGCGAAGCGAAACGAGCATGGGGGCTATTAGTTTAGCTGATAAAAAGCACGGAACATGCGTACCCAACATTTTTCCCTCCGTAAGAACGAAGCGAGCGCATTTTTGACAAGCACAACTTTTTCGTTCCGTTCTGAACCTTGAATATAATACGCTCGCTTCGTTTTTACTGAGGTAAAATTGTTGGGTATGCATGTTCAATGCTTTGTAGTTCCTAAACTAATTGAGATTACATTTTACATTTATTTATTATAAAATTCGAAAAAAAAAAAAAAAAAAAAAAGGTCGAAGTTGTTATAATTGTGCTTTAACCATTTCACCACCAGTGCTACACTCAAAAGATTTTTAAGTTTTCTTGAGAAACCGTTTCTATAAATTTTCGTAAAAATTATTTTTGATTCGAAACATTGCATGCAAAAAACCTTATTTTTCATTTGATCAACTTTTAAAAGCCTTTTTCTGGAAAACTAACGGTGATATATAAAAAAAAATTTTCCAATTAACTCAAACTCTTTATAGGTGCAACTGATCCAAAACTTTACCGATTTTCAAAGCATGGCCATTTTTAGGCTTCCCGCTTCACGCGAAATGCCCGAAATGCCAAAATATTGGGAAATTTTATACGTTAAATTGCCGTATTTTTTTGTCCGTTGACCTAGAAGTTTTATTATACAGCCATCAAGGGGCCACATTCATACGTAGTTAGTGTTAATTTTTTTTGATACCATCACTCCTCAGAAAAAGGGTGTTGATTAGCTTAACGTGGAACAAACTAGTTTTGTAAGGAAAATTGAAAAATTTGAGGTCGCTGATATCGAGTATGAAATCAAATTTAATGTAAACATATCACTTTTGCTAAAAATTACGTGCGAACTATAAATTTTTTCCATTTTCGAATGTTAGTTAAAATGTGAAAACTTGGAAAAATATTCAAAACTATTATTTTCAAATAAATATTTGAACTTTTTTCATTTCATAATACCATTCTCACCATTGCTTTCGTTCATTTAGCAGACAAAATGTGGTTTTGGCCCGAGTTTCAAAAAAAAAATATCCCAGCGTAAGGCAAAAATTTGGGAAAAACAAATACCAACTATGAATGATTAGCATTAACCACTTGAGAAAGTTATTATTTGTATTAAGTGATGCTGGGAACTCACGTTTTACCAATTAAAATGAGTGTTTCAAGTTGAAAGAAGAGGAAGCATGTGTGGCGCGGCTGTAACACCGATCGAAAATATTTGATATTTTTCACACACTAACGATCGGTTGACACGTGAGTGGCGTGGTGTGTGGATTTTCTCATATTCCCTGCACCCAAACTGTTTTTTTTCCCCTTCTTTTTCTATTTGCATAGTCCCCTATTTTTCGTAGCTTATTATTGTGCCACGATTACAGAGAAATGTAGGTTAACGGATCGGTGTGACGTGTGTAGACAACGTACTTTATACCAATCGTTTCAATCAGTATAAAACTGGCCATACACGCATATACAAATCCATCAATCATAAATTATAAATGGATTTCGTTTTTCACCAATTTTTACTTAACGCTGAGATATACCTTCTTGGAGGTTGGGCCAAAGCCACACCTTGTCTGCTAAATGAACGAGAAGCAATGGTATGAACATTTGCATAGTCTTTGTATGATTTTTAAGGTGCACAAATGCCTCAATGCCCTTAGAAAAATAATTGTTTTTCTTAACAGTTGGCCAGCTTTAAAAAAGCCAACAGTTGTTAAATGAGAAAAGTTAAGATATTGATTTTTTTAAAAATAGTTTTAAATATTCAAAAACGAAAAAAAATGGCAATTTAGACGTAATTTTAAGCAAATGTGTGATATTTACATTAAATCAGATTTCATATTCGTAACCAGCGACCTTAAATTTTGCATGGACGCATGGCACTCTAATTCGGTCAAATTTAAGTTCTAAGATTTCCTTACAATGTTTGTCTGTTCCATGTTAAGCTAATAAAAACAAGTAAAGAAGTTTACATCGGCAAAGCCGATTGCACACATACCTTTTCCTCAGCCGAAAATATGTTAAAACATTACCTTAACGAAAATTCCTGCCGTTTTCGTTGTTCTAGCTTGGATATCTATTTATACCTTATCTGTACTTCGATTTAGGTTCTAAAACTCGAGATTATTATTAAGCAAAAAAATTTCGCGAATGGTGGTCATGGTCAAATTTTAACCGTTAGAGGACAATATGTCTAGCTGCGAAATACTCAATTCAAAATAGTGAAAATCAAATTTTCGCGAATTTCGCGGATGGTGGTCTTGATCACATTTTAACCCTTAGAGGAAATTTAGTTTAGCTGCGAAATACTCACTTCAAAATAGTGAAAATCAAATTTTCGCGAATTTCGCGGATGATGGTCTTGATCAAATTTTAACCCTTAGAGGACATTTTGTTTAGCTGTGAAATACTCAATTCAAAATAGTGAAAATCAGGATTTCGCGAATTTCGCGGATGGTGGTCTTGATCAAATTTTAACCCTTAGAGGACATTTTGTTTAACTGCGAAATACTCAATTCAAAATAGTGAAAATCAAATTTTCGCGAATTTCGCGGATGGTGGTCTTGATCAAATTTTAACCCTTAGAGGAAATTTAGTTTAGCTGCGAAATACTCACTTCAAAATAGTGAAAATCAAATTTTTGCGAATTTCGCGGATGGTGGTCTTGATCAAATTTTAACCCTTAGAGGACATTTTGTTTAGCTGCGAAATACTCAATTAAAAATAGTGAAAATCAGGTTTTCGCGAATTTCGCGGATGGTGGTCTTGATCAAATTTTAACCCTTAGAGGACATTTTGTTTAACTGCGAAATACTCAATTCAAACTAGTGAAAATCAAATTTTTGCGAATTTCGCGGATGGTGGTCTTGATCAAATTTTAACCCTTAGAGGAAATTTAGTTTAGCTGCGAAATACTCACTTCAAAATAGTGAAAATCAAATTTTCGCGAATTTCGCGGATGGTGGTCTTGATCAAATTTTAACCCTTAGAGGACATTTTGTTTAGCTGCGAAATACTCAATTCAAAATAGTGAAAATCAATTTTTGCGAATTTCGCGAAATGTGGTCATGGTCAAAATTTATCCATAATGGACGACTTTATTTGGCGGCAAAATACACAATCAGAAGAAGCAAAAAAATAATTTTTGTATTCAGATATGAGAATAAGAGAAAGAGTGTTTTTTTCTATTGTGTAGAATGATGACCATAGTTATAGCGATGTCGCAATTTTTTTTTCAGCGAAAGCTTAAGTCTACATAGTAGCTATACACACACCAAATTTCAATAAGCTGGGATGTATAGTAAAAAAGTTATCCAGGAAAAACGTTAAAAGTCGTGATTTTTGAAACTTCTGAACCACTTCCCACGACCCAAGAAGGGACTACGAAAAAAATTTGTATGCAGTTTTTCGGACATTTACCTGGTTGAAGTCCATGCCAAATTTCAATATGATATCTTTCATGGCTTAGGAGTAAATTACGAAAAACTAAAGTGTCCGACCGACAGACAGACAGACAGACAGACAGACAGACAGACAGACAGACAGACAGACAGACAGACAGACAGACAGACAGACAGACAGACAGACAGACAGACAGACAGACATGGCTAGATCGATTCCTCTTGTCACCCTGATCAAGAATATATATATATGTCTATATCTACCGCGACTCCTTTGGTATGTTACATACACCGTGCCAAACTTAATATACCCTTTCCTTCGGAAAAGGTATAAAAATCAAATTTTCGCGAATTTCGCGGATGGTGGTCTTGATCACATTTTAACCCTTAGAGGAAATTTAGTTTAGCTGCGAAATACTCACTTCAAAATAGTGAAAATCAAATTTTCGCGAATTTCGCGGATGATGGTCTTGATCAAATTTTAACCCTTAGAGGACATTTTGTTTAGCTGTGAAATACTCAATTCAAAATAGTGAAAATCAGGATTTCGCGAATTTCGCGGATGGTGGTCTTGATCAAATTTTAACCCTTAGAGGACATTTTGTTTAACTGCGAAATACTCAATTCAAAATAGTGAAAATCAAATTTTCGCGAATTTCGCGGATGGTGGTCTTGATCAAATTTTAACCCTTAGAGGAAATTTAGTTTAGCTGCGAAATACTCACTTCAAAATAGTGAAAATCAAATTTTTGCGAATTTCGCGGATGGTGGTCTTGATCAAATTTTAACCCTTAGAGGACATTTTGTTTAGCTGCGAAATACTCAATTCAAAATAGTGAAAATCAATTTTTGCGAATTTCGCGAAATGTGGTCATGGTCAAAATTTATCCATAATGGACGACTTTATTTGGCGGCAAAATACACAATCAGAAGAAGCAAAAAAATAATTTTTGTATTCAGATATGAGAATAAGAGAAAGAGTGTTTTTTTCTATTGTGTAGAATGATGACCATAGTTATAGCGATGTCGCAATTTTTTTTTCAGCGAAAGCTTAAGTCTACATAGTAGCTATACACACACCAAATTTCAATAAGCTGGGATGTATAGTAAAAAAGTTATCCAGGAAAAACGTTAAAAGTCGTGATTTTTGAAACTTCTGAACCACTTCCCACGACCCAAGAAGGGACTACGAAAAAAATTTGTATGCAGTTTTTCGGACATTTACCTGGTTGAAGTCCATGCCAAATTTCAATATGATATCTTTCATGGCTTAGGAGTAAATTACGAAAAACTAAAGTGTGACCGACCAGACAGACAGACAGACAGACAGACAGACAGACAGACAGACAGACAGACAGACAGACAGACAGACAGACAGACAGACAGACAGACAGACAATGGCTAGATCGATTCCTCTTGTCACCCTGATCAAGAATATATATATATGTCTATATCTACCGCGACTCCTTTGGTATGTTACATACACCGTGCCAAACTTAATATACCCTTTCCTTCGGAAAAGGTATAAAAATGAAAAAAAAGGAAAAATTAAAATCGCACGTTCTTGTAACTTTGTGTGTCTATCTCTCAGTCAAGACCCTTTCTCTCAAGAATGAGTGGAGGTAGCAAAATGAAATAACTATCAACTACGTATGAATGTGGCCCCATGGTGGTTGTATAATAAAGCTTCTAGGTCAACCCAGTGGATGAATGGGTCTATCAAAAATTCTTTTCAAACGGGGTATACGATGATCTCGTATGTGGAGTGATATTGTAAAAAAACGTTTAGTTGGGTATTTTTTAATCTCATTCTGGGTCTTCAGTGCAACATAAAAGAGATTCGTTGAAAACTCTATGATTTCTTACTCTTTCAACTAAAGATTCGTGATGATAAGGTGTTGAAAGTTTTTGTTCAATATTTAAAAAATTACAAGTTTCTGAAGATGTGTCTTGAATTTAACCTAAGAATTCTTTTTTCATTACCATTAAATTAAATCATTTCGATTTAAATATGGCCATCTTTTAAGATTAATTTTTCTTCTATCGTTTTTGAGACTTCAGACCATTCTTTAGATGTCAAAGGGAAAGCTTCTACATATTTGGTTAAGTCGAATTGTGGAGTTACAATATATCTGAAATTATTTGATGTTCGTAGAGTCCTATTGTGTCTACTGATCCTACCTCAGAAACACTAAAAGGGGTTTCGGTGATTATTAATTTTCTTAAATATGTACATTAATTTTGATTTTTAACTTTGCAACATTCCTCGCCATATGCTATGAAAATTGTTTTAACCATTTTCTTCATACCTGTCCAGACATAGCGTTTTTTTAAACTTTGCCACTGTCCTATTTACACCGGTGTGGCCCGTTAGTATATTTAAGTAATTTTTTTGAATGAGACGTAACTGATCAGGTTCGTCTTTAATTGGTTCGGAGGTCTTTGCACCACAGAATATAATACTTATCGGCTGGTGTAAAACATCCTTCTTGATTCCTGTTCTTGAGCAGTGATAATCTTAAACATATAATGAAAATTTTAATCTACTTGTTGACTTATAGTTTCAAATACTAGGTCCTTTTTAGAGAGAACTAGCTTACTTATTCCATTGCAATATAATACTGAAATCAGCTCCTCTAAAACTGGTTTTCTGAAGCATGGTTAGTCGCTTCATTCAATAAGAACATCGTTGTTTTACATTTATTCTCCTCTTGTGTTTGCACAAATTTAAGAATTGGCAAATTTCTAACATCCGAAATAGATATCCATTCCCACATGTGCGGATAGCTAATCCTCTCTGTGGGGGTAGGTGTTCTATTTAAACGGTTCACATTTTAAGATGTACTTCAAGTTATTACTGCAATGCATGGTATCAAGGTTTTTAGCTCATTAGAATTTTCTGGAATTTGAGAAAGTGCATCACCATTTATGTTTAATTTTCCTTGTCTATATGTAATCTCAAAATCATATTCTATCAGATCCATTCGAATTCTGGTGAGTTTTTACAGGGTTCGAAAGGCTGTCTGCCAAACAGCCAAATCACTTAAAATATAGCTGAAGCTTTGCTTGCGCTGTTAAAATTTCAAGAGCTCAGCTACAGCTACAGCTACAGCTTCAAAATAAGTTCAATGTGCTGAAGCTGAGCTGAGGCTGCGTAAATTTTAACAGCTCAGCTACAGCCACAGCTTCAGACCAAAATCAATGTGCTGAAGCTGAGCTGAGGCTGCGTAAATTATACAGCCTCAGCTTCAGCCGTTTGAATGAAAGTTCAATGGCTGAGCTGCCAATAGCTGTTAACGAGGACGAATAGCCAATGTCAAATTTCAATTCAAATTCGGTAAAGTGTTCTCCAAAACATTATTTTTAAATAATATTCGCCCTCATTATTGGAATCGATTACTTTTTTTATTTAGCTGGCGAAAATCAACTACTAATTGCCATATCTTTTCTTGTCCTAAGTCTTTTTTTGGTACTATTAATAAGGGTAGATTATAAGGGCTAGCAGAGTGTTCAATAACGCTTCTGATTAGTAGTTTCTTGAACCTGTTAATTAATTTCGTTAAATTGACAATGGGGAAGGCGATAACTTAAAAAATATATAGGGTTGTTGTCTGTCAGAAATGTTTTATAAAAGTTGTTTAGGATAATTCTTCATTATTTTAATAAAATATATTAAAGCATTTTATTTTTTGCACGCATTTTAAAATTAGCTTAGTGAAAATTTTGCGTATCGAAAGAAGATTAATTGAAAGAAAAAGTAAGAGAATAAATATGTAAAGAGTGAAGGAGAAGCTGTTCAAGAGAGCTTATAGTTACAACTTTTCTTAGACAAATCGCTATTTTTCAATTCATCATTGTTTTAATTTCAGAGACTTAATAATTAAAGCAGGCAATAGTATTTAAGTCCGAAGTATTATTTTAAATCTGTTGTATCCTACGGTGCTATTATCTAACGCCGTGGCACTTGGGTAGGTACGCACGTCAGGCAAGTACACCGTAGGATATAACGGGGTCCTTTAACCAAATAAAAAGGAACACAAAGGATTTCAATTAATAATCCTTTTATTTAATTCAAATTAGATACAAGTTTTGCCGTTATTATTTGATGTGATTACTCTATTAACTTCTCCGACGTGGCACTTTGGTGAGTACGCTCGCAGAAGTCCCGTTGCAATCATCGTGGATCGATATTTATAGGGCGAAATTGCTTTGATGACACTTTCCGTCTGATCAATAATTATAGGTTTAAATCGATGCGCTGACATTTTCAGTAACTGCTGTATTACATATTTGTAAGTGTGTATAAAGTTATGCTATTTCTGCGTAGACTGCACTTTAGTTGTTGTTGGCCGAAAAATCACTGCCCTGCTGACTCGCTGAATAGCCCGCTGTTGTTGTTGCCATTATGCAAAAGCTTATCTTGATAGTTGTTGTTACTGACGATTGAGCTGCGAATATCTTGTTGTTATTGCCAGCCATTGAACTTCAGGTACGATCTTGTCTTTGTTGGCTTAGGTTAATTGCTTAAAGGTTCTCGCGACGCTTTTGGTTCTTTATGCTTGATGTGTACTTTGTTGTTTTGATTTAGTTTGCGAGAGTGTAGAAGGAGGAGGAAAAATATGTTTGTGAGTCTAACCGAGATCGCGACTCACAACATATCTTTATCTCACTACTTTCATGCGCTCTTATAAATACCAGTGCCCGTATAGAGAAATCTGCAGAGAGCAACTTCCGCCGCTTTAGTAAGATATCATAGCTTATTAGCAATCTAATTGACTTCGTTACGCATTTATGAACACATACTATTTTCTCTACAAAGAGCCCCTAATCCGATAGCAGTAATGATCTCTTATTAATTCTTCAAAAACCCGCAATCGCTTCAAAAAACTCATTGCGGTCAAAAGCTGAATTGAGTTTTAAAACGATAGGAGAGAGACTATTATTTTTGGCACGAATACGAAATGCAATACGTAAATCTGTCGCTGTCATATGCACAGGACCACAAATGTGCGCCAATATTGTTCGTAAATTGTCGTTTTCTTCTTTCGGAAGTCCACATACAATCATATCAGTAGCTACAGAGTTCTTCCATAATTCTCAGTCTTAACGTTGATCATCTGCTTGCAGGTTCTGCACTTCCAACTTGCTGCGTTCCTCTAATACTCTCACTCTGCTCTCAATTGAAGAAACATTTTCTCTCAAGTTGGAGAGTTCAGCTGAATTCTCGCCTATCCTCTGCATTACACGATTCTCTGAGTCCGAAATACGTGAGACGATGTCGTCTTGCTTTGAGTTGACCGGAGGCAACCAGCTCTCGTTCATATGGCTATAAGCCGGCACAGGTGTTTGCGGTTGTTTTAACACAAGCGTTGTTGTACCTGTCGGCAAGCCTTTTTTTTTTTAGCAATATTTCGTGTTTTTATCATTTTTCTCGATTCAATTTATTGCAATTTTATAACACAAAGACTATTGTCAATTCACTTTGATGCGAGAACGAAGTCGCAGGGCAAGTGAAAGCTTCTTTAGCACGCGTCGTCGTTAAGTAATTGAGCCTTATGCTAAAAACGCTTACATTACAACAAACGAAGTAAATACTTCTCTTGCAAAATTCATGCGTAGCGATCACAGTAGCTTGTAGTGCGAGCAACAACAAACGAATAAAACAACTAATACTAGAATCGCAGTAGCTACTGACGCCAGCGATAAACTAAACGAGTCGGCAATCCAGAGAGGAAAGGATCGATATATTATTATTTAAAGAAAGCTAAGCCCACATTAAACAAATGAAGGCAAAGCTAAGATTACAAAA
The DNA here is from genome assembly GCA_020466095.1 of Chlorops oryzae. Classification (NCBI taxonomy): domain Eukaryota; kingdom Metazoa; phylum Arthropoda; class Insecta; order Diptera; family Chloropidae; genus Chlorops; species Chlorops oryzae. The sequence goes on along the minus strand of CM035808.1, from coordinate 69,169,612 downwards.
CCAATGTGAATTTCTACTCCTTCAAATGTTTCAAAAGGAAATAGATTTGCAGCACCGCGTGTTAAAGATAACGCAGAAACTAGTGTCAAGGAAGGTTTTCCACAAGAGCAAAAACCTCCTCAATATATCTTCGCGAGCGTAGCTCCAATGTCTTGGTAAAAGCCTTGCACAAATTATAGGTAAAGGCTTATACCATATTGTTCCGCAAACAGGCGAAACATCCACGAGGCCAAATTTCAGGTCTATAGAGAAGGCAACTATCGACTTGCACTTCGCTGAAAAGAAAAAGAGCTACGTCACTTTCCAGCCAAGAAGTACCAAAGATCTGTCCTTTGTATTAAAGGGCCTGAAATCAGATATTGCAATATCTGAAATAAAGCAAGCGCTTGGAGCAAATGGATTCCAAGTGAAATAAGAAGAAAGGTACCTCAGCCAATGTTCAAAGTTGAACTTGTTGCGGACAGCTTAATTTCCAAAAAAATTAAACGCTTCCAATGTATAACCTGCGGTACCTTTAACACCGTGCAATTATTGTTGAGGAGCCTCTTAAGCGAAGTGGACCGGTCCAGTGTATTAACTGCCAGGAGTATGGACACACCAGGTCTAATTGTACCCTACGTGTGGTCTGTGTGGTTTGTGAAGAATTCCATCATTCTTCCAACTGTACCTTTAATGGTAGCAAAAAGGAAAATTTAAGGAAGAAGAGCAACTGCAGGGGTGACCACATCGTAAATTGCAGAGGCTGTCCTATTTATAAGGAACTTACAAGCCGTTTATTGCAGCAAATGCAAACTGCACGTAATCCTAAAAATAAATTTGTTTTCATTGTAGCTCCTGTTAACACAAAAGCTTCTAAAAATTCTTCAGGTAAAACAGGTGTATCCTATGCTAGTGCTCTAAAGATTGGTTAAGCCAACGCTAAAATTGCATATCAGTCCCATACCAACAATTTAGAAGACATGATTTTCAGTTTGACACAATGCATGACCCAATTTATGTCATCAATGCAGAACACACTTCAAGAGCTATTCCGAGTACAAAATCAGAAGCTCCAAATACTCATTTCTAAGAAATCACTATTCACTAATTATATCGCACCTTTGCTACTTAATCGGCACAATACAAAGTTTCGTATTTCTCGAATATCATTCAATCTACCTTGAAACTAAGTACAAGTTATCTTTTTTCTAAATTTATATTACTCTCAATCGGATGCTGCATCAGTCAATACAATCATTAGTTTTAAAAAACTTGGGTTCTTACAGTAAAATTCAAAAGAACATAAAAAGAATTGATTTAAAAAAATTTTGAATTGTGCCGATTTATTAGCAAGGGTGCGATATGTTAATGGAATTGAAACGGCGTTCGCTAACACAAAACGCAATAAACTTATTTTCTCTCAATTAATTCTGACAATGTAATGCTACTATCAAAGCCACACTCAACTGGAGAAAAAATTTTTTTCCATATCGGGATATCGATTCTACCAAACAAACCACCCTGATTTTAGTGATTTTAGATGCAGGATAAAACACCTTTTACATGAGTCATTTGCCTCAAATTTTTTAATGGCAACATCCTTTTCTATACAGAATCGCTGTAGTTATTCAACTTTATCTTCTGTCTACTATCTTCCTCGCTGCTTGATCACAGAAAAACATTTTCAGGATTTCTTCGATACTTTAGGCAGCAAATTCTTAGCAGCTGGAGATTTCAATGCGAGACTTACGCACTTGAGGTCTCGGCTTATAAGTCGAAAAGGAAGACAATTTTATCATGCTCTAACAAACAGCATGGTAAGGCTAGACTGCTTATCACCGGGAGAGCCAACATTCTGCCAATGTAAAAGGAGTGGATTTATAACGAGCTATAGTCGAAACAGTCTTCGATCACTCGTCCGATCACTGTCTTTTTCAGTGTATCAGAAGAACCAATTTTTTTTGAACCACCTGAAGGACTTACTTCAAACAACACGAACTGGCTAAAATATAACAAAAAAATGTAGACTTCAAGACTCCCATATAAAGCAAGGGGTCACTCTGTATCGCGTTTTGCATTGCAGTGCGATTCGAAAATCAAATGCGATTCGAAATTCAAATTCGAAGGGAAATCGGTACTCGGTTGCGCATTTGCATTGAATTTCGTTAAATTATATTAAAAGAAGCAACACTCATCACGAATTGTCAAAAATATATAAACAGCTGTGACAAAAAAAATTCGTGAAAGTGAATACAAACAAGATATTTGAAAACTTTAATTAATGGATTCGGTGGCTTTATGGTTTGACGATGAAAATGAAGTTTTTGAAAGAATACACCGACGAAGCATCCGCGAACATGGTGATGCTATGAGTCTGAAAGAAAAAAGGTAATGAAAATAAATATGTGAAAGTGGAAAATTTTATTTATTTGAAAATTTGAGCTTTGTAGATAATTTAAGGCAGAACAAAGAAGCATTCATGTACGCACTAAATGCAAAAGCGGCAGCACTATGGGTTGCTCAGAGAACGAATAGTATTTGCGGCCATAATAAAACTATCGGCTGCGGTCAAAGTGTTAGGTCGAGGTGGCTACCAATACCAAATCGGGCAAGACAGACATATTGCAATGGCTCAGCAAACGATATCAATTTGCTTTCACGAGGTCTGCATGGATATTAAAAAAAACCTTTGTAGAACACACATAGTGTTCCAAATGACTGGGGCATAACACACTCTTCCTATAGATATGTGACCACAAAATGGTCATAAGAGTGGTTGATGCCCGTTTTATAGGAGCGTGCCACGGCTCACACTCGAAAGTGGTGACAGAAGAACACGATTTCTTGGCAAAGTCTTACTCAATTTTTTTATATTTGCAGTTTCTAATCATTTTTTATTTGTGATATATTTTTGGTGATCTCTCCAACTTTTTAAGATCCGTTTCTAAAGATAGGCTTAATTTGCTTTCCTCAATATTTTTGGGTTTTTGTTATTAGCTGTCGATATATCTTTGAGCGTATGTGAAATTTCGTCCAATTTAGCCATTGCGCCTTCTTGGTAAGCAATTTGATTTTCAATTTGCTTTCTTTAAAATTAATCCCGTCCCGTTAAAGATGGCACGGAGCGTGAACGGTGTGGCGTGCTAAAATCTCTTCCCAAAATAATATTTGTATGGATTTCTCTATTTGTTTTTTCAATTTGGACTGGAAAATCCTGTAAGGCATCGGCGAGCTCAGCCTTCTCGAAGTTTTGTGTGCCCCTTGTTCCCTGCACAGCCTCCTCCATCGATAATAAATCTACCACGCATTCTTCCAGAGCAGTAAGAGGACAATAATGTGATTGTCCACCCTCGGTTTCACCAATTCTTCTCTTCTTTTTCCTTAATTTGGCCTTAAGGTGATTTTTGTAATCTGCCCACACCTTGAATTTTTAAAAGTTTAACATTTATCAAACAAATTGAAAACACATTACTTACTTTTTATCACCCAACTACAACACGAATAGGTGGCCCGGCGGCATTGAGGTCCTCCACCAATCGCTTCCAAATATTATTGCCAACATTTTTCGCATTTGCTGTGTTCAGCTTGCCCTTTGCCAAGTCTCAATGCACCTTCATATAATCGATCAATATTTCGAACTGAGCCGCTTTTGTGTACGCATTTTTAAAAATCCCTATAAAAAAAGTTTCTAAATAGAAATAGTTAAATCGTCAAAAATTCGGTAAATGGGGCCCCTTATGACCTAAAACACTTCTTCATATTTAAAATTATTTGAACATTTGTGTCTGTGTCGGGTATTCTATTGTCAGGCTCGCCTGACTATAACACTTTAACTGGTTTTTAAAATCGAGTTTTTCTTTCGTATACAAAAAATTTATTATATTTCGTAAGTTTCAAAATTAATTTGAGAAAAATAATTTGTGTCACACACAATATAAATATTGAATATACATAAAATGCAAAAAAAAATATTTCATTATAAACAAAAAATTTATTACACTTTATTAATCAGAGATCCTTAATAACTACAAAATTTTTTTTTTATCGAAAAAATTGCCTTTAAAACAACGAAATTTTTTTTCGTTAGTGGATAATACTTATGATTAAAATTGGTTTTGTTTTTCGTTGCTCAAAACGTTTATTTTTTGATAAATTTTTCTACGTTGCTTCATTACAATTATGAATGAGAAAAAAATGTTTCCGTTGCTCATAAATTTAATCGTTCAGTAAATATTTTTTACGTTGCTTCAAAACGACTGTGAATGAAAAAAAAAATTTCCGTTTCTTATAAGCTTTTATTTCCAATAAATAGTTTTTAATTTATTTCGTTAAGAGGGAAAATATTTATATAGTGGTGTACTAGTGATACCATTCTACTGATATCATTTATAGCGCTGATGATCCCGGTGGTTATTAGGCAACGTGAGAACACTTTGTTGAAAAATAAATGTCATAAGCAACGGGGAAAATTTTTCTCATTCATAATTGTTATAAGGCAACGTAAAAAATTATTATCGAACGATAAAAGTTATGAGCAACGGAAAAATTTTTGATGTGTAAAAATCTATGCGTTCGATAGAGCAAAATCAGATTCCAATACTATCATAAGAACTCCAAATAAAAAAAAAAATAAGACGTTTTTGATTGGGCAAGAACGACTTTGTGTGTAATTTGACCTTATTATACAAACAATTTTTCATTTTGTTGAGTCAATTTTATAAACAGATGTTGCATTACTTTGAAATTCTTGGAATTTGTCCCATTGGAATCGCGTTATTACAATTTATTAAGCTAATTAAAAGTCGCTGATCACAACAATTGCACCGACTCATTCACACAGAGAACCGTTTCTCAGATACAAGCAAAACACAGTTCTTTGGTTACGTTTTCGTTTCTTGCTAAATAACTCAAGAGCTGTTGGTATTACAAAAACCAAATACAAAATATTAACCAGAACATAACTTATCTTGCCCTTTGCGTTGGCGGGTCACTTGTTTTTATCAATTACTCAGTTATTGAACCGTAGGTTAAAACAATTTGAGCGAAATGTAATTTTGACGACTTTTTTTAATTTGTTGGAGTTAATCCTTGATTTTAAACTAGCAATTTTTTATTTTATTATTTTCGATAACTTAAGATAAAAAACTGTTATTAAAGCTATTTAACAAAAATAATGTCATCATATTCGGTTGACAAACAATGAAGCTGCGTTGCATTATGTTGAAGTGTAGGTTGGACGAATGGCTACGAACTACATTTTGGCAGTTTTTGAAAAAACTTTTGTCCGAATGGAGTCCGAGCGGTATAACCACCTGTCACACGCATTGTTTATTACAAAAATACTAATTTATCGATGATATGATCAGATGTAATCATAAGAATATAAATCATGTCCCTATTTCTCAGTGACTGATACTTAATATTAAGAATTATTTCTTATTGTATCAGGATCTTCCCTCAAGCTTAATTACAGCACTGACGTAAATTATTGAATCGAAAACGTCATTATTTATTTTTCGGGTTTTTAGAGCTTCTTCTAAAAGTTGGCCTATCAGAACGATACATTCGCGAGTGACTTCCGCCGCATGGCAGAATATTTTGTCAATGGTTACTGGCACATAATACAGGTTATACAGCTCCAAATAGTTAAAACTTGCTTCTGATAAAAATAGCTCAAATCTGTTTGGTTTAATTGTGTATTTCGAAGAAAGACAAGATAAAAAGTGTAAAATCGTTTTAAGATATCATTATCAATTTTCGCTATGTAAGAACTTTTTCCGGTTCCTGAAAAAATCTTCTGTCTGTGTTTGTATCGTTTGAACTGCCACAACTTTGTTAACATAGACCAATAATTAAACTAGCCGAAATGAATTGTTGAAGAGTTTCTGGCAAGACAGCAGTTCTATATGATTTTATGTTAACCGCTAAAGTAAATCCAATTTACAACTTAGACGACTCTAAAGTCGAACCTTAATGCAAACTCCAAACAGATCAGAAACGCGCAGCAAGTTTACTAGAAAGAGCCAAAGAAAAATTAATGGAAATTTATGACAGTAAAACAAACGCTCAAACAATTGAAAAATATGACATGGTCTTCCTTAAAAATAAAGCTGGCCACAATAAGACAGCATTTTTTAAGGTCCATATAAAGTGGTTGAAACAGACAGCATGGGTAACTGCACAATCGATACCAAATCAAAAGCAACTATTGTACATAAAAACAGATTTAAATTAGCTTAAGAATTTATTTAAAAAAAAAATAATAATATACAATAAAAAATTAAGTTTTTGTCAAAATATATTTCATAACGATCGAACACTTTAAGGACTTCACATTCTCAGAATACACAAAAAAGATATCTCCAATATTTGTCGAGATATAAGCATTACGAAGAAGGCATGTTGTTTAAAACGCCCCAAAAATGGGAGTGGCCAAAAAACTAAAAATTTGACTAATAATTCAAAATCCAGCTAGGAGTGAACTTCTACTATGCTAACCTTTCAAAGGCTCAGGTCCTTATGTAGCTGATTTTAAGAAAGTTGAAAATTGTGTTTCTGTGTATTTATTCAAGTAACATTTCCAACTGGCATAACATTTTTACTCTTTTCTGGCATTGAAAATAAGTCACACTGACACACTTTACTTTTATTATTCAAGTCAGAACCCAACTACTGCTATTGTGCTAGTTGACATATGACACCAGTGTTGACGAAATCTAAGTGATCCTTTTCCATCGACACTATGTGTCAGCGATTGCAAAGACATCGATCCCTGACCATATGTGAAAAATAGTATAAGTATTGATCGTTAGCTCTTAGAAAGACTTAAATTTTACAGCTCTGAATCAAGGCGTACCACCCGCCTAGGAATAAAACAAATAAGGCGTTCAACCAGCCTAAAAAGTAAAAATTTCAACCGCTGCACAGTGCTTTGTCTCCATACAAAAGTGGGACAAAAATAGAAGGAGTAGTCCAAAGTTAATGAAATTTAGCATTTTAGTTAATTTGAGGTCGCTGATTCCGAATCTGAAATCAAATTTAATTTCAATGTCTTAATTTTGTCAAAAAACGCGTTTAAATTGTGAAATTTCACCTTTTTCAAATGATTGTAAAAATATAAAAAATTCAATAAAACTCCAAACCAAAAATTTTTAATTATTATCTGTACTTTTGTCTTTTCAAAACTGTTTTCTTTATTCAAAGAAATTTATTTTGTATACTTGTTAGTTAAAAATATTTTTTGTTAGAGCATGTTTGCCCCTAAAAGATGCCATATTTCTTTGCCATTGTGATGATTTTTGCTAAATAAATGTTATTCCTTGTATGCTATTGAAAGCATTCAACGACATTTCATAAAATTTTGATTTAATTTAAAAGTTTGCAAAACGACTTGTTCTGATTGCAGTCAACAAAACATAAACATTAAAAATATAAGAAAAGAATATAAGAAAGAAAAGAAACAAAATTTTCTATACGTATATGAAACCATTAGGGTGGTTCTAAAAACACAATATATATTTTATTTCGGAATACAATACAAATAAGAAAAAGTTGGGAAAATTTTTTTCTTCTAAATTTTGTATTTCTTATCTAGGCCAATGGCAACATTTGCGCGCTATTGTATTACGAAATGAAATATTTTTTATTCGTATGTTCCTTAATATCGAGCTAAAGGTCAGTTGCATTTTCATTTTCTAATGAGAAAATATTTTTTGTTTTTCGAACCACCCTAGCAACCACAACAGGTATGAAATATATCGGTTGCACTTGAACAAATATAAAATACAGTTTATGAGAATATGATATGTATTTCTTTGTTTGAGCTTGAGGTCATATTTTCGTTTTTATTTTAAACCTTTTTTCCTTTCAACCAATATTTCGTCTTCCATCCGAAGACATCATCAGGGTTTTATTTTTCTTACACTGTAATAAGACATTAATTTATATAAACATATATACATTACACATAAAACATTTTCAATAACACTCACTGAATTTAAATTACATTTTGTTTAGAAAATTTATGTTTAAACAATATTCCAAAAAAATAATTTTTTTGTTTGTTTTTGTCCACCTGTAGGTCAGTGCCTATCCACGTCATTCTCCTTACTGTTTTTTCTTTTTGTCCCTCTCAATTTTCTTTATCAAATGTCTGTATATGTGTGCGATATTTTCGGTGTCACTTTTGTAATTAATTCTCTTCTCTATTGGTATGTTGTGTTATGTGGAGCATCTCCAGTGTTAGTCTATTGTTGTGTTTTCTCTCTCTTTGTAAGATTCTCACTGTATCGAACTGTGGTATGTGATCGTTTTCTTTACAGTGGGATGCGAGTGCTGTTTTTTGGTTATTATTTTCCTTTTTATTCTTGATGTCTGATTTATGTCCTGCTATCCGCGTTTTTAGTTTGTTTTTTGTTGTTCCTACATAAATTTTGTCACAGTTTTCACCCGCTTTTCCCCCGAATTTGATTTCGTATATTACGTTGTCCTTTTCCATTTTGTCAATTTTGCTTTTCGTGTTCGTGAAAAACCTCTTGATAGTGTTGTCCATTCTGAACGCTAATTTTACTTTTTGTTCGTTGTGTAATTTTCCATGTTCAATTCTTTCTGATAGTCCTGGGATGTATGTCATAGCTTTATATATTTTGGGTGTGTTGCTTGAGTTTTGTTTATTTTTGTTCTTGTTTTTGAATTTTTTGATAAGTCTCGTAATAATGTTTTTGGGAAAATTGTTGTCCATTAGTATTTCACGTATCGTTTTTTTCTTTTTCTTTGTGGAAAATTTTGTCGCTTATTGTAAGAACTCTTCTTATAACATTATTCGCAGTGTTGTATATAATTCTTTTTGGGTGTTTGGAGAAGAAATTTATCAATCGTCCCGTTGCTGTTGGTTTCTGATACCAGTCTGTTTTGATGATGTTGTCCTTTTTTCTTACTTTTGCGTCAAGATATGGTAATGTCTCCTTTTTCTCCTTCTCGATGGTGAATTTTATATCCTGGTGGTAGCTGTTTAATATTCTCAGTGTTTCTTCTACAATAGTCCTTTTTTACAATTGCGAAAATATCATCCACGTATTTCGTCAATATTCTCGGCTTGTGCTCCATTATGTTTGTACATTTTTTAAGTAGATCCTCCATCAGAATGTCCGCTATGACTGGTGACGCCGGTGAGCCCATAGGCAGCCCTTTTTGTTGATTGTAAAATTTGTCCTTATATTTAAAATAGCGGTTGTCCTTCGCGCAAAATCTTAACAGCTTTAAGAAGAGTCCTTTGTCTAGCTTGGTGTTGTCTTTTATTTCTTCCCATTTTCCTTCGATTAGTCTCATAGTAAATTCCACTGGTACACTGGGGAAAAGGGATACTACGTCAAATGATACCATTATCTCGTCGTCATGTATGTATGAATTGTTGATCCTTTCTTTGAATTGGTTCGCATCTTTTACGTTGTATGTCGAATTTTTGGTGATTTGTTGTAGTATTTCTGTCAGGTATTTGCTTAATTTGCTCGATGGTGCGTCAATTGCTGAGCAAATGGGTCTGATGGGTGTGTCTTCTTTATGGATTTTGGGAACTCCATATATCCTTGGAGGCTTTGGCACATTTACTTTTAGTCTATATGCTTCCTGTTTGCTTATAACGTTTGTTTCGTGCATTTTATCGACGAGTTCATTGGCCCTATTATGAAGGTTTGTTGTTGGATCCTTGCGTAGTTTTTTGTATGTCATTATGTCGTTGACGTGTTTTTGCATCTTTTCGTCATATTTTTCCTTCTCCATTGCCACTGTCACATTGCCTTTGTCCGCTTCTAGGATGAGTATGTTTTTGTTCTTTTGTAGAAACTTTTTGGTTTGTGCCACTATGTTTGTTATGTATTTGTCAGTCTTGTTCCACTGTCTTCTGTTACTTTCTTTTTCTATGTATGTCGTCAGTCTCGTTCTCGCAATTTCTCGGTCCTCTGTGCTCTCTAGTGTCTGTATACACTCTTCTCCATTTGTGATGCAATTAAAGAGCGGGAAACTTCTTCTGTCGTATGTAGTTGCGAATTTTGGTCCCAGTGAGAGTAACAGCTCCACTTCTTGTGGTATATTTGTTTCGGTCAAGTTGCGAAACCAATTGTTATGTTTTATTCCTATTTCTTCTCTCTGTTTTTGTTGAAGTTGTTGGTATTTTTTAATGTGGATCTTTTTGATTTTTTCAGTTTTGAACCTTGTCTCTCTTTCCATTTGTGTCCACAGGTCTTCTGCCTCTTCCATGGTGAGATATGTGTTTACTTTGTTTTTAATTCTGTTTAGTGTTGTGGTATTTGTTTTGGCTCTAAGATGCTGTATTTGAATATTGTAGTTTAATAAGCTATATTGTGTTTGTTGTATGTAATTCTTCATCTTACATATCATTTTTGGCGGTAAAATTTCTTGATTCTGTTTAAGAGTTATAGAGAGATGTTTGGTGTTATTTTTGATGAAGTTTGGAATTATTCCGGCTCTTCTGCATTTTATGAGGAATGTTATTGCCTCTTTACATTTTATGTGTTGATATGATATGAGCTTATACTTGTTGATGTCTTGTTTTGCTGTAGAATATTTTGATTTTAATGTTTGGTAAACCATTTTTATAGGTTTATCTCACGGTCGTGCTCTCCGTTAATATAATTTAATTTTAATTTTTGTTTTTCGACCTTTTTATCATTTATTGATATGTATTTCTTTGTTTGAGCTTGAGGTCATATTTTCGTTTTTATTTTAAACCTTTTTTCCTTTCAACCAATATTTCGTCTTCCATCCGAAGACATCATCAGGGTTTTATTTTTCTTACACTGTAATAAGACATTAATTTATATAAACATATATACATTACACATAAAACATTTTCAATAACACTCACTGAATTTAAATTACATTTTGTTTAGAAAATTTATGTTTAAACAATATTCCAAAAAAATAATTTTTTTGTTTGTTTTTGTCCACCTGTAGGTCAGTGCCTATCCACGTCATTCTCCTTACTGTTTTTTCTTTTTGTCCCTCTCAATTTTCTTTATCAAATGTCTGTATATGTGTGCGATATTTTCGGTGTCACTTTTGTAATTAATTCTCTTCTCTATTGGTATGTTGTTTATGTGGAGCATCTCCAGTGTTAGTCTATTGTTGTGTTTTCTCTCTCTTTGTAAGATTCTCACTGTATCGAACTGTGGTATGTGATCGTTTTCTTTACAGTGGGATGCGAGTGCTGTTTTTTGGTTATTATTTTCCTTTTTATTCTTGATGTCTGATTTATGTCCTGCTATCCGCGTTTTTAGTTTGTTTTTTGTTGTTCCTACATAAATTTTGTCACAGTTTTCACCCGCTTTTCCCCCGCATTTGATTTCGTATATTACGTTGTCCTTTTCCATTTTGTCAATTTTGCTTTTCGTGTTCGTGAAAAACCTCTTGATAGTGTTGTCCATTCTGAACGCTAATTTTACTTTTTGTTCGTTGTGTAATTTTCCATGTTCAATTCTTTCTGATAGTCCTGGGATGTATGTCATAGCTTTATATATTTTGGGTGTGTTGCTTGAGTTTTGTTTATTTTTGTTCTTGTTTTTGAATTTTTTGATAAGTCTCGTAATAATGTTTTTGGGAAAATTGTTGTCCATTAGTATTTCACGTATCGTTTTTTCTTTTTCTTTGTGGAAAATTTTGTCGCTTATTGTAAGAACTCTTCTTATAAAATTATTCGCAGTGTTGTATATAATTCTTTTTGGGTGTTTGGAGAAGAAATTTATCAATCGTCCCGTTGCTGTTGGTTTCTGATACCAGTCTGTTTTGATGATGTTGTCCTTTTTTCTTACTTTTGCGTCAAGATATGGTAATGTCTCCTTTTTCTCCTTCTCGATGGTGAATTTTATATCCTGGTGGTAGCTGTTTAATATTCTCAGTGTTTCTTCTACATAGTCCTTTTTTACAATTGCGAAAATATCATCCACGTATTTCGTCAATATTCTCGGCTTGTGCTCCATTATGTTTGTACATTTTTTAAGTAGATCCTCCATCAGAATGTCCGCTATGACTGGTGACGCCGGTGAGCCCATAGGCAGCCCTTTTTGTTGATTGTAAAATTTGTCCTTATATTTAAAATAGCGGTTGTCCTTCGCGCAAAATCTTAACAGCTTTAAGAAGAGTCGTTTGTCTAGCTTGGTGTTGTCTTTTATTTCTTCCCATTTTCCTTCGATTAGTCTTATAGTAAATTCCACTGGTACACTGGGGAAAAGGGATACTACGTCAAATGATACCATTATCTCGTCGTCATGTATGTATGAATTGTTGATCCTTTCTTTGAATTGGTTCGCATCTTTTACGTTGTATGTCGAATTTTTGGTGATTTGTTGTAGTATTTTTGTCAGGTATTTGCTTAATTTGCTCGATGGTGCGTCAATTGCTGAGCAAATGGGTCTGATGGGTGTGTCTTCTTTATGGATTTTGGGAACTCCATATATCCTTGGAGGCTTTGGCACATTTACTTTTAGTCTATATGCTTCCTGTTTGCTTATAACGTTTGTTTCGTGCATTTTATCGACGAGTTCATTGGCCCTATTATGAAGGTTTGTTGTTGGATCCTTGCGTAGTTTTTTGTATGTCATTATGTCGTTGACGTGTTTTTGCATCTTTTCGTCATATTTTTCCTTCTCCATTGCCACTGTCACATTGCCTTTGTCCGCTTCTAGGATGAGTATGTTTTTGTTCTTTTGTAGAAACTTTTTGGTTTGTGCCACTATTTTTTTTATGTATTTGTCAGTCTTGTTCCACTGTCTTCTGTTACTTTCTTTTTCTATGTATGTCGTCAGTCTCGTTCTCGCAATTTCTCGGTCCTCTGTGCTCTCTAGTGTCTGTATACACTCTTCTCCATTTGTGATGCAATTAAAGAGCGGGAAACTTCTTCTGTCGTATGTAGTTGCGAGTTTTGGTCTCAGTGAGAGTAACAGCTCCACTTCTTGTGGTATATTTGTTTCGGTCAAGTTGCGAAACCAATTGTTATGTTTTATTCCTATTTCTTCTCTCTGTTTTTGTTGAAGTTGTTGGTATTTTTTAATGTGGATCTTTTTGATTTTTTCAGTTTTGAACCTTGTCTCTCTTTCCATTTGTGTCCACAGGTCTTCTGCCTCTTCCATGGTGAGATATGTGTTTACTTTGTTTTTAATTCTGTTTAGTGTTGTGGTATTTGTTTTGGCTCTAAGATGCTGTATTTGAATATTGTAGTTTAATAAGCGTTATTGTGTTTGTTGTATGTAATTCTTCATCTTACATATCATTTTTGGCGGTAAAATTTCTTGATTCTGTTTAAGAGTTATAGAGAGATGTTTGGTGTTATTTTTTATGAAGTTTGGAATTATTCCGGCTCTTCTGCATTTTATGAGGAATGTTATTGCCTCTTTACATTTTATGTGTTGATATGATATGAGCTTATACTTGTTGATGTCTTGTTTTGCTGTAGAATATTTTGATTTTAATGTTTGGTAAACCATCCTACTCATCCTAGAAGCGGACAAAGGCAATGTGACAGTGGCAATGGAGAAGGAAAAATATGACGAAAAGATGCAAAAACACGTTAACGACATAATGACATACAAAAAACTACGCAAGGATCCAACAACAAACCTTCATAATAGGGCCAATGAACTCGTCGATAAAATGCACGAAACAAACGTTATAAGCAAACAGGAAGCATATAGACTAAAAGTAAATGTGCCAAAGCCTCCAAGGATATATGGAGTTCCCAAAATCCATAAAGAAGACACACCCATCAGACCCATTTGCTCAGCAATTGACGCACCATCGAGCAAATTAAGCAAATACCTGACAGAAATACTACAACAAATCACCAAAAATTCGACATACAACGTAAAAGATGCGAACCAATTCAAAGAAAGGATCAACAATTCATACATACATGACGACGAGATAATGGTATCATTTGACGTAGTATCCCTTTTCCCCAGTGTACCAGTGGAATTTACTATGAGACTAATCGAAGGAAAATGGGAAGAAATAAAAGACAACACCAAGCTAGACAAAGGACTCTTCTTAAAGCTGTTAAGATTTTGCGCGAAGGACAACCGCTATTTTAAATATAAGGACAAATTTTACAATCAACAAAAAGGGCTGCCTATGGGCTCACCGGCGTCACCAGTCATAGCGGACATTCTGATGGAGGATCTACTTAAAAAATGTACAAACATAATGGAGCACAAGCCGAGAATATTGACGAAATACGTGGATGATATTTTCGCAATTGTAAAAAAGGACTATGTAGAAGAAACACTGAGAATATTAAACAGCTACCACCAGGATATAAAATTCACCATCGAGAAGGAGAAAAAGGAGACATTACCATATCTTGACGCAAAAGTAAGAAAAAAGGACAACATCATCAAAACAGACTGGTATCAGAAACCAACAGCAACGGGACGATTGATAAATTTCTTCTCCAAACACCCAAAAAGAATTATATACAACACTGCGAATAATTTTATAAGAAGAGTTCTTACAATAAGCGACAAAATTTTCCACAAAGAAAAAGAAAAAACGATACGTGAAATACTAATGGACAACAATTTTCCCAAAAACATTATTACGAGACTTATCAAAAAATTCAAAAACAAGAACAAAAATAAACAAAACTCAAGCAACACACCCAAAATATATAAAGCTATTACATACATCCCAGGACTATCAGAAAGAATTGAACATGGAAAATTACACAACGAACAAAAAGTAAAATTAGCGTTCAGAATGGACAACACTATCAAGAGGTTTTTCACGAACACGAAAAGCAAAATTGACAAAATGGAAAAGGACAACGTAATATACGAAATCAAATGCGGGGGAAAAGCGGGTGAAAACTGTGACAAATTTTATGTAGGAACAGCAAAAAACAAACTAAAAACGCGGATAGCAGGACATAAATCAGACATCAAGAATAAAAAGGAAAATAATAACCAAAAAACAGCACTCGCATCCCACTGTAAAGAAAACGATCACATACCACAGTTCGATACAGTGAGAATCTTACAAAGAGAGAGAAAACACAACAATAGACTAACACTGGAGATGCTCCACATAAACAACATACCAATAGAGAAGAGAATTAATTACAAAAGTGACACCGAAAATATCGCACACATATACAGACATTTGATAAAGAAAATTGAGAGGGACAAAAAGAAAAAACAGTAAGGAGAATGACGTGGATAGGCACTGACCTACAGGTGGACAAAAACAAACAAAAAAATTATTTTTTTGGAATATTGTTTAAACATAAATTTTCTAAACAAAATGTAATTTAAATTCAGTGAGTGTTATTGAAAATGTTTTATGTGTAATGTATATATGTTTATATAAATTAATGTCTTATTACAGTTTAAGAAAAATAAAACCCTGATGATGTCTTCGGATGGAAGACGAAATATTGGTTGAAAGGAAAAAAGGTTTAAAATAAAAACGAAAATATGACCTCAAGCTCAAACAAAGAAATACATATCAATAAATGATAAAAAGTTCGAAAAACAAAAATTAAAATTAAATTATGAGAATATGTTTAAGAAGGAATGCTAAAAAGTAGGGCAACCAACTTTATGTTTCTTATTTTCCACAAAGAAGTCTTATTTTATGTTAAAAATTTAGTTTTTTTGCGATTTCATTGCAAAGTCAAACAAAACTTTATAATCTTATGCAAACTATGAATTAATATCGGTTAATCGCATCTGTCCATAGCCTAGTAAGTAGAGGTCTTGAATATATATAAAAATTATACTATGAGTTCTAACAGAGTTCGAAACCATTAAAGTACTCATACTTTTACTTCAGGTTCATTCAGCACTAAAAATATGATTTAGACCAGTGTTTGAAACCGCATATTTCAAAAAATGGGACGAACTGGGATGTGATTTATACATTTTCTGAAAGCTAATGAATGGTTCAAAAAAATATAAAAAAATTAAAAAGGTGTTTTTCGGTGATTTTTTTTTAATTACTTCCAAATATTGATAATTTCTTTAATTTTATGTGAATTTGTGCAATATTTCTAGCTCTCGAAAAAAATCAACGTTCATTTGTCGATAAATTTTATAATATCGAATTTTTTTATTCAAATTAGCTTAAAAATACAAAAATTAAAACGATTCAATAGACTAAAAATCGAAAGTTTTACAAAAGTTTTTCATAAATGCTCAAAATCAATAATTTTTTTTATATAAAATCCGATAAAAAGCCCTAACTTTGAACTGATGTAACACCTACAAATATAATTTATTCTTAAAAATATTTTGGCCTTTTTCTAGTGGAAGTTTTTCCTTTACAACGATACCAAATTTGCCTGGATCCGCTACCATACAATTTTTGATTTATTTCCACTAGACAAAGCACTGTGCGATGTCCCAAAGGACATTATAATAGGTCTTTCACTATTTCCATCGTCTAACTGAAAAAGGACTCCACCAACACCGTCGCTGGATGCATCACACTGAATATAGAAATGTTTTTTATACCCAGCGTAAGCGGGGTATATTAGTCTTGTGCGAATCTTGTAACAGGGAGAATTAAGCTCCAGAGATATAGACAAATATATATAAAAATGATCAGGATCAAAAACTGAATCGATTTAGACATGCCCGTCTGTCCGTCCGTCTGTCTGTCCGTCCGTCCGTCTGTCCGTCTGACCGTCTGTCCGTCCGCCCGTGGTCGGATCTCCTCCGAAACGGCTAAACCAATGAAGTCCAAATTTGGCACACATGTATATCGGGGTCCGAGTATGATCCTAAATAAAAATGGGAGACATCCGCCTACTGCCACGCACAAAAATGAATTTGTTGTGTTTTCAGTAAAATGCTTGTAACATGCGAACCACTCAACACATTCCATTGAAATTTGGTAAACTGGTGAACTACTAAAAGGGATATATCCTGGAGAAAAATGGACGCCGTCCTCCTCGAGCCACGCCCATAAATAAGCCCACAAATAAGGGCTTATCGTAACTTGTGAAGTAAAAAGCGTAGAAGCTTCAAAATCACATCATAGGTTGACCAAGGCGAATGAAAGTTTTAGGAACAAAAATTTATGTAGCTCGCCCACTGCCACGCCCACAAATGGAGAATTTTCGTAACTTCCGAAGTAAAAGGTGTAGAAGCTTCAAATTCGCAACTAGGTTGACCAACCCGAATGAAAGGTGTAGGGGGAAAATTTATGTGGTCCGCCCACTGCCACGCCCACAAATGAAGATTTTTCGTAACTTCCGAAGTAAAAGGTGTAGAAGCTTCAAATTCGCAACATAGGTTGACCAAGGCGAATGAAAGGTATAGGGAAAAAATTTATGTGGCCCGCCCACTGCCACCCCCATAAATAAAGATTTTTCGTAAGTTCCGAGGTTGACCAAGACAAATTAAAGGTGAAGGAACAAAAATTTATAAGGCCCGCCAAAAGCCACGCCCACAAATAGAGATTTTTCGTAACTTCCGAAGAAAAAGCCGTAGAAGCTTCAAATTCGCAAAAAAAGGTTCACCAAGGCGAATGAAAGGCGTACGAAAAAATTTATGTGGCCCGCCCACTGCCGCGCCCACAAATGAAGATTTTTGGTAACTTCCAAAGAAAAAGGCGAAGAAGCTTCAAATCAGCAACTTAGGTTTACCAAGGCAAATAAGATGTGCAGGAAATAATTTATGTGGCCCGCCCACTGCCACGCCCACAAATAGAGAAGCAAAACATAGTGCACTCATAATGTCGGGACGCTGGATATTTCAAAATCGGGCTTGACCGACTTTAGCTTCGTTACTTGTTTAATATTGGGATTGACAAGCACTGGTGCGCTTGTTAGTGCTTGCTTAAATCGTTCGTAGGCTATTTGGGCTTTTTCGTCAAGCTGGACTTATGATTCGGTCTTTCGGGAGACATGAGTGCAAGGGTGCTGCTATCGTTACCTAGTCCTGGATAAATCTTCGATACCAGCCTGCCATTCCAAGGAATCTCCGGAGTTGTTTTGGAGATTTTGGTACCGGAAATTCTTTCACGGCCACAATTTTGCTCTCGTCTGTTTTAATGGTGTCTTCTCCGACAACAAAACTTAAATATCTCAATTCTGGAAAACAAATTTTGCCTTTCCCGACATTGATGGTTAACTTTGCGTGGCGCATGCATTGGGCCACTTTTTTAAGCACAGCTACGTGATTCTCAAAATTGGCTGAAAATACTAACATAAGAGGTTGTCCAGGTAAGCACACATTTTCCCTGAGCCTGGGTGGTATAACCTTATTTATCTGTCTGCACATTCTTTGCGCAGCGTTGCACAGCCCGAATGGCATAACGGTATACTGATTGAGTGGGCATCCTGGGATAGTAAAAGCAGTCTTCTCCCGAGATTTTTTTTGAAAGGGTATTTTCCAAAAGGCTTTTTTCAGATCTATTGCTGATATATATTTTGTATCCTGAAAACGGCTTAGTATGCCATCAATGTTTGGCGAAGAGTATGCAGCTTAAATTGTTCATTCATTGAGCTTGCGTGCGTCTAAACAAATCCTGTTACCAGGTTGTTGCACTTAAGTTACAGGTGAGCTCCAACTACTGTTAGATTCCTCGATTACTCCTAATGCTACCATGCGGTCTAATTCAGCATATAACAACCGTTTAATTACTGGCGATACCGGATTGTGACTTTGTTTTATTGGTTCATCTTAATTAGTCATTTCAATCACGTGTTCTTCCAGGAGTGCACTGAGTATGACGAAAATTCTAGTTTTATCTGGTCAATTGCTTTTGGACAGCTCGTGTTGCCTGATCATCATTATGGGTTCTTTACATTCCACTCTTTGTAAAGAATTTTGTAATTCCCCTGTTGTAGGATTTTGGTCATGGCTTTTTCTCAATAACTCAAGTTAGAACGTGTACCAAAAATCTATCCTGAAGTACACGACTTGCTCTAAAGCAGGGACAATATAAAAATTAATATCCCTTGTTTCGGTGTCCCATTGGACTGGGAGGGCTATAACGCTGGTTACTGGTGTTTTTTCCACCGTTGGAGGTTTTTACATTTTCCGTTTTTATTTTATATATTTAATTTTCTCGTCCCTTTGTTAGATTCATTCCTAATTTTCCTATGCAGCTACTGGCTGCGCCTGAGTCTAATAATGCAGTGATTTTCATCCCACCTATTTTTGTTTTAGCGAAGAGCCCATTATCGCCTTCGACGGTACAGACCCATTTCACTGTATTTTTTCTAAGTTTCCTCAAGATTTTATGCCGCTTTCTGAGTGTTTTGATTTTTTGGAAGATTCTTTTTTTAAACTTAGAGCTTCAGAAAATATTCGTTCCCTCGCTAGCTCATATTCTATTATTCGTTGGTGGAGTGATTTTGTTCCCTATTGGGTGGTTTTTCGGCTGTTGATTGAAAAGGACGGCTTAAAATTCTGTGTGTTCTGGAGTCTGCTCTAACTGGCTCGGGGTTCTGGTCACCTCCGCCATTTGGTGGTTTAAAGAAATGTTGACCTATTTCCTTCATTAACACATTATGAGTCATCTTTACCGCACAAAAAACATTTCATTGCTTGAAACGAACTCTGGCAGGATTTTTCGCTGGTTTCGTTGTTTTTTCTGTAATAGTCCTCGTGAAGTTTCGAATCTACTCCTTGACTCTTGTTATTATAGCTGCTAATGGATTCTGGATGGCATGCTTCTGCTTCAGAACTTGTTTTTGGCGCGACAGCAGCAGCAGGTCCTTTCATCTCATCCCCGTATGTTTCGCTTACTTGTCTGGGTTTTGGCCTTGAGTCACGTAATACCTTTTGAGCCCTCTAACATTCATTTTTTCATTCTGATTATGTTGAAACCTTGCTTGAAAACAGTACAGTAGCTAGCTGTCCTTTCAAATTATTTTTTATGATGCTAACTAAATCTGCCTCTGCAACTCTGTTTTGCAATCTGAAGCTAATATTATGCACTTCAGTGTAGAAATCCTCAGAAGCTTCGCCGATCTACTGCTTTCGCTCTACAAGTTCCCTTATAATTTCAAGGTCTGTCTGTGTGGACTTGTAGTGGCTGAGGAGTTCTCGCCTAACGTCCTCATAATCAAAATCTAGGTTATTCTTATTATCTTTCATTAATTGCCAACACCATTTTTCATCATTATCTTTAAGTAGGGAGTGGAAATCATTAAAAAGTTTACAAAGGGGAATTCCTCGCGTTTCAACTAATCGTTCTACTCGGAATAAAAAACTTTATACCTTCATCTCTTTATTCGTTCCGTCAAATTTGATATGCCACTGATTCGAATCTACTTTACTAAATCTAATAATTTCCGTGTTTGTCAATGTTTCATTAAGCCTTGAGTGAGATGCCTGGTTCAAAGGAGGCTCTACATTGAGCTGGGGAGCATTTGTCGGGGCTGATTCTCTGATAGGTGTGGACTGGGGTCTTGGCTCTATTTGCATACTTCGGTTTTCTATCAGTACTAACTTCCCTTGGACGTTTCGGAGTTTCTGCATGCATCTCGCGGTTTTGGGTATTTAAAATTTGTACGAGGTCGCTTATTTGATGCTGTATATTTATGAGGCTACTAATAGAATCAGGACTATCATCACTGCTGTTTGGCTGCCTTTCAGTTTGAATGTTGTTTCCACCTATGAGCAGTCCGTCTAGCTGCTCCCTCGGAGAACTCTATGCTCTTTCTTGCGCCTCGGTATCAGACATGCTGAAGAGTTGGTCTATATTTGAAGAAAAACTGGGTGAATCTATGTGTTTAAAATCTTGGTCAGGGAAATTATTCGATCCTGATGGTTTGTCTATTTCAAGACAACTGTCATCTACAATAGGTAAACCTAAGTGTTTGCGCTGATTTCTAGTAAGCCTCTGATTTTAAGAAGGTATACAATTTGGTCTTTCTATTAAAAGGAGAAAAGATATCCTGTTTGTCAAGTTTTTCCTTTTTTTCTCTCCTTTTTTCTTCTTTCTTTTATATATATATTTTTTTTGTGTTATAAACTCCGTTTGTTAAAAAAATTTCGATAATTGTGAATAAAAAAAAAAAAAAATCAAAAAAAAAAAATATAGTGTAAGACATAAAAGTTATAATAAAATTCGACTTGTGTGACCTTTCGCGTATCCCCCTTCCTCATTGTTTTGCCTATGACTCCCTCTTCACTTAAATTAGTGTTGAGGATGCCTCAGAGCAAACGCACAATATTTTCGTCACCTCACGCGCAGAGTCATTAGTGCAACAAATTGCGGGAAAATGCTTGTGTAACTAGTGGTTATGGCTTCCAATGTCTCCATCAGAGGTGCTTAGTCCACAAAACGATTCGGTCGGTAGATGCATCCCAACAGCATTTTACGTGCTGTACTTTTTAGTTCGAAAAATTTTAATTCAATATTGCTAGAAGCCGGTGATTTTTTAAAGAATTCGGTCTTGATATTGTTGCTAACATAAAGGTCAACACCACCGGTATGTGTTTCACGATCACAGTTGATCCGCAGATTCACCGATTGGGTCAAAAGGGGCATTTGAGACGGGACTTTACAAATTCATCAGCGCGTTTCTGCCAATCTTGTGGAAAGCGAAAGAAAGAGACCATTAAGTGTTGTCGTGCGGAAAACAAAAGAGGTAAAAAAGAGTAAAGCAAACTTAACGTTTTCTGTCGACAGACGACTGGCTTATCCAGGCTGAGGCTCAGCTAAATGGGCCAATTATGAGAGCTGTCATCGACACAGGAGCCAACTGTAGTTTTATACGGGCGGTAGTAGCACATAAAGTACAAACCGACGAGAATTCAAAAGCAGCATGCGTGATTGCGCAACTGGCCGGTCGATCTCTCAGCCCGGTGACCGAGGCTCTTAAAGTGAAAGTACGATCGTGAAACCGAGTCGCCCCTCAAGCTTTTAGTTCCCCGAAATGCGATAGACGATGTTGTTCTGGGAATGGACTTCCTAGAGGCAGTCCAGGTGAAATTGGGGATAAGTCAAGAGGTCAGTAAAATAGCTCCATCGCACAGTTGTCCAGAAATCGGAAAGCCTGGCCAAAGCTCTGAAACTTCGATAAGTGTGTTTTAGGGGTCGCTGACTTTGAATTTTGACTTGTTTTAGATAAACAGATTGCCGGATCCAATATGGCTGATTTTTTTTTTAATTCTTTGATTTAGCTGAAACTGGCCATGATGAGTTTTTAGAGTTCGAGAGTTGAATCTGAAGTTTTTGCTAATAACTAAATTTCGGATCTAATATTACTGACTTTTGTTACAAAAATGCTGGGACTTAGTGGACTTGGGGACTGGTAAAAAAAAGTGCGTTTTTTTCTTACATTTGAAATTTATTCTCCCACATATAATGATTCATTGAAAGTAATATTGATTTGCAAAATCGAATAAGGTGATACTTCTCCTTACATGTTTAAGTGACATTAATAAATTTTTTTAAATAAATAGACAAAATATTTTGTTTTAAGTAGTCAGAAAAATTATTGCTTGCAGAATTCCGGTAGCAAATGCGTTTCAATATAGAACTTTTAATGTAAGAAATCGTTTAAAACTTATAACAAATACCACTCTACCTCAAGCCTCAATTTGATGAGTCAGCTGGTGAAAGCAAAAAAGTGGAAAAGAGGAAGGAAAAAAAAGTATACATGTGTAGCATGAAAGAAAACGTAAGTCGGTCAAACCCGATTCTTTTATACAATCATGGTCAGGTTTATACACTTCTCCGAAGGGAAATAAGGAAACTCTGTTTGTTAAGGGCGTGGCAGAAGGTGCACAATTTATTGGCATTTTCACTTAGGATAACCCTTATGGCCCAGCATACATGCGCGCAGCTGCGTACCAATCTTCTACTTGGTTGGTTTAGCCATTTTGGAGGTAATCCGACCAAAGAAGGATGGACATACAGACGTACGGTCATAAAGACCTATCAAAATCGACTATGGTTTTCGATTCTGATCAAGAATATATAAATTTCTATACCTGCGCAGCTTAGTTGTAGCTTTTGGAAGATCCGAGCGAAACTAATAAACTCTGCTTGATCTTGGTATTAAAACGGGTAAAGCACTTTAAACTGGCAAAAACTAGCATTTTAATTTAAAAAAAAATCGGTTTTCAAATTATTTAGAGCGTCCATTGAGCACAAAATTAATGCAGACATCTATGAAAATACTTTATGGGTGTATTTATATAAAAAACAAAAAAAAAAATTTTCCCGAATTTTAGTGTAAACAGCCCTGTATTTCGTTATCTAAAAATTAAAATTATTGATATGCTTATTTGTGAGTTTTAGTAACTTTAGTGCTTTTTACTACAAAAACTTGAACAAAACCCAAAGAAATATGTTATAGCTATATGAAGGTAAAACTACGACATGTCAAAATTAAACTTTGCCCAAGAAACTAGCTGGCCAGGCCAGTGTACATCGCAAGATCTTAGAGACTCGCCACTAAATAATGAAAGCTGATGACGAGCGAGGAAAGAGTGGACGAAGACAAAGGTCCAAAAAAATTTTAAGGACGACATATTATTAACCCTAGTCCTTATAACCAACTTTTACTACAAGAACGTATAACCAAGTACAGGTGTGGCCAGTAGCAATTTTCTGCAATTTTTTTATATTTGCTAGTTATTTTTTCAGGATTCCACTAGCGGTCATAAAAGAAATACATATATTCAGCTACGTGTGTGTAAAATTTCGTGTGGATCGGTTAGGTAGAACAGCAATAAAAACCACTTTTTAAGAGTAGCAAAATGTGGCTAGTAACGGTTTTTTGCAATTTTTTATATTTGGTGGTTATTTCTTCATAATTTAAACTTCTTGGAATGAAAGAAATATTTTTAGCTACGTTTGTGTAAAATTTTGTCCGGATCGGTTAGGTAGAACAGCAATAAAACCCAGAAAACCCAATTTTTACGCTAATAGTTGATTTCTGCGCTCAGGTAATAATTCGAAATTTTGTTTCATTTTCAAGTGCGATTTTGAGCTGTTAGGTTTTTTTTTGCGCGTAAATAAACATTTTATAAAATAAACGAGAAAAAAAGATCATGGAGCGCAGAAGGAACGTTCATCATTTGTCTTCCAGGCAATATGAGAGGTAAAATAAAATATACTCGTGTAACAAAACGTTTATAATTAAAATAACAATGGACTATATAATTTTAACAGATTACTTGATGCTGCAAAAGAGGAGTATGTTATATTCAAAATATTTTTGACGAAATCGTAGACGACGAATTAAATTCGGACACTGAAGATATCGAAGGAGAAAAAGGAGGCATCGCAAACGAAAGTACGGTTGCGGATGTTGAAGAAACAGGGGAAAATATATGTTATGACGATGCTCTCCATAACGAGGAAGATGACGACGAGGAAATCGACCATGATGGTGATGATTCTGTGCCAATTAATTTGGATGCAGCTGAACTCGTTGCACGTGATGGAACCATATGGAGCACGCAACCAGGGCTAGTGCGCCAAACGAGACAAACAAATATTTTGAGACAGCGCAGTGGCCCGATAAAATCTACATTTTCAGTGTCCATCGTAAATACTTTTAAGTGCTACATGAGCGTTGAAATGGTAGACATTGTTACTCGCCACACAAACAGGAAAGCGAAGGCTACATATAAGGCATACAATAATAAATATCCGGAGGCGCAACCAAAGGCATGGAAGCCTATAACATTGAGTGAAATGTATGCCTTCATTGGCGTGCTAATTGTGACTGGTGCCAACCGTAGCAGCGGCGAAAGTGTCCCTGACTTATGGTCAATAGAAAACTGTCCACTATATCGTGCTTCGATGGGCATCAATCGATTCCAAGCAATATTAAGATTTTTAAGGTTTGATGATTCCAACACGAGAGCGATGCGCCTACAAACTGACAAGGCTGCACCAATCTCCGAGTTATGGGCCATGATGAATCGTTATTTGGAGTATTGTTACAAACCAAGCGAAAACCTGACCGTGGACGAGCAGTTGTTTCCTTATCGTGGCCGTACCCTATTCACGCAATATATACCATCTAAGCCGGCAAACTTGGCATCAAAGTGTGGTGGGTGTGTGATTCCAAAAATTCTTATCCACTGCATGGGCAAATATATACTGGCAAAGCTGTTACGGGACGGGAAACGAATCAAGGTGAACTCGTGGTGACGCAACATAACAATGGACAATTTTTTCACAAGCCTCAATTTATTGCAAAACCTGTATTCGATGAGTTTGATGGCGGTTGGAACTGTTAGAAAAAATAAGTCTTTCATACCGAAGGAAATGTTGGCTCACAAAGATCGCCCCGTGGAGTCGACAGTCTTCGGTTGTATACCCAATATTTCTATGTGCTCAAACGTGCCGAAAAAAAATAAGGCAGTTGTCTTATTATCATCGATGCATGACGATGGTGCTATCAATGCAAGCGGAAAACCAGAAATAATAGAATTTTACAATGAAACCAAAGGAGGAGTGGACGTTATGGATCAGTTGCTAGGAGAATGTACTTGCCAAAGGCAGACAAAACGATGGCCATTATCGTTATTTATCAATATGATTGATTTGATGGCTTTGGCAGCGTACATCATATATTTGGAAAATAACACAAACATCCAATACACTAAGATGACACACTAGGCCTGAAGCAAAAATAAGTTGCATGAAAATCACACACAAAACTGTAAATGCCACTTTCTTTGGGGTCGAGTACACATTCGAAAACTGTTGGATTTGAAATCCTAGCTGATCCTTTTTAGGAAATATCCTTATTTTTAATTTGTTATCCTGCGAATTATTATTGATTTACTTACCAAGCTGTAACTTCGTTGTTTGTGAACCGATTTTAATTTTTTTTACGGTAATTAAAAGCTTAAAAAACACTTTCAACAAATATAAACATCTTGCTGAAGCTGTGCTACCTTATTGGATTTTTTCCTAAGACAAAGAGGATTTGTTCGAGTTTTTTCAAAATTTTTGAACTTTGAAGCCATTTTATTCCAATTTCTTCCAGTACAAAGCCTTCACATCGGCATTATTTTAAAGAATATATTTAATTTTCAACAAAATGGTGTATCGGCCTTGACAATTGGTTGAAAGTAACCGGAGATATTCAACTTTTTCCAGAAAGAGAAATAGAAAATTCGGTTCAAATTCATACATTCATATATAGTATATGGGCTAAAATTCTTTTTAACGCCTATACTTTTGTCCCTGTCAATGAAATTCATTTTTCATGAAGGAGCAAATCAAATTAATAACAAATTAATTTTATCAAAAAATTTATTAATAAAAAAGTAAAATACTCTAGTCGAATTGAAAAAAATCAAATATTACCAAAACTCCAATTTGTTTACTCGCAAATTAGAGTAACATTGTTGTCTTGTCTTGTCTTGCTAAAGAAGACAACAATGTTACTGCAATTTGCGAGTGAACAAAATGGAGTTTTGGTAATATTTGATTTTTTTCAATTCGACTAGAGTGTTTTATTTTGCTATGAATAATTTTTTTGCTAAAATTAATTTGTTATTAATTTGATTTGCTCCTTCATGAAAACTGAATTTCATTGATAGAGACAGAAATTTAGGCATTAAAAAGAATTTTGGCCCATATGCATACTGATACCCATATAAATATGAAAAGCATACAAATGTACATGCATATATATGTATATGAATACATATTTACCAAACATATACATCGTTTTATTCAGTTTTGTTTATGGATTTTTTGTTTTTGGTACATTTTCAATCATACTATGTAGTTGATATTAATTCCGCACCATCCATGAGATAGATATCACAGCGCGTTTTTTTTTTAAAGTGGTATCTCCTATAGACCTATTCCACTAAGTGAAACGAAAGTTAATTTACAAAATGCTTTCACAAATGCTGAGAAGAACATGTGACTACGGCTTTTTTTAATCGGGTCACGAATGTTGAATCACTGATCATGTTCATTTTGTATCTGTCCCAGAATTTCAGAAATTCTCTGTGAATAGATTCACCCGCCTGCTCGGACCATAAGCCTAAACCATCGTTATCCAAATGTACCAGGCTTTGCTTTAAATGATCAAGGATTACATGTATTTTTAAGGTTTGAGAAACTTCCGTGCTTTGAAAAGTTTTACGAAGTTAGCTCAAGTTTTTGTCTATTTCCATTAAATAGACTCGCTTTGTAGTAAAATAAGTGTTCACAATTTTATCGGTTCATAAACAACGAAGTTACAGCTTGGTAAGTAAATCAATAATAATTCGCAGGATAACAAATTAAAAATAAGGATATTTCCTAAAAAGGATCAGCTAGGATTTCAAATCCAACAGTTTTCGAATAAGTACTCGACCCCAAAGAAAGTGGCATTTACAGTTTTTTGTGTGATTTTCATGCAACTTATTTTTGCTTCAGGCCTAGTGTGATGAGGCGTAAACGGTTTCTTCGCCAGCTTGCCAAAGAGAACTATGCATGCCAGTCATTGAAGAGCGGTCAGTAAATGCTCAACTAATGCGCCACTTCAACACGAAACTTGGCATAGCGAGCTTCATAACTACGCCTTGAGAAGAACGAGTTGACGCTACACCATCAACGTCGGCAGCTGCTGGTAGGCAGGAAAAGAAACCAAGGTTGGAAGCTGCTAGCTATGTTATGTCCATGACGAGTGCAGAAGACAACGGCCAATATGTTTGCAGCATTCAAGCAGTTTCTTTTTATGCGAAATTTGCAATAATAAAAACAAAAATTAAATAGCTTCAGCTATAAGAAATAATATATATTAATAAATAACAAAAAATAATATCTATAAATAAAAACATACATTCACATTATCGAATAACAAAAAAAACATTGTTTTATTTATGCAGAAAACTTATAAAATTGCACTAAAAGATAGTGGGCACACCTGTACTTGGTTACACGTTTATGGGGGTAAAGACTTTGGAGGATCATAGCTCCTCAATGCCCTGACCCAGCTCATCAGTTCAGGTGGCACTCGACGCGAATTACCGTGATCTTCCCAGATCCGGAATTTTATAAAATTACATAAAATTGTTTAGGAGGTACATCACTCCAAAGTGCCCACTGGCCACACCTGTACCCGGTTATAAGGACTAGGGTTAACGTACTTCTTTATCTGTCTCTTCTTTAATGTGACTTTTTTTCTCAACTCAAATTAAATTTTCTATTCTTTTTATCTTTCTACTCTTTCAAATTATTTTATAATCAAATTCACAGAGTGTATAAAGTTAAGTCCACCGTGTTGATATAAGACATAGATTTAACGTATATATTTTATTTTTATTTTTAATGAGCTGATTATGTACTATAGAAGCACAAAAGGGACTTAAGTCTCATTGGGGTGCAGTGGAATTAAATTGAAATTGAGCCAGGATAACCAGTTACCCGTAGTGTCACACATCCCGGAGCACGGAATCGTCATGCAAAGGTGATTCACAAACAACCATATAGGACAGTTCGTCATCAACAAGGAGATGGATGAGCTGCTAGAAAAGGGATGCATCGTCCCATAAAAGGGTCTGTGCAGCTCCCCTATTGTGGTGGACAGGAACAAACCTGTTAAATATTCCTTCCACATCAAAAAGAAACTCCTTTTTTTATCGTTAATAATCTTCTTTTACTTTTATTAATATTTCCGAACGAATTACACTGATTCTCCCGAAAACGCATTCCAAAACTTCATTCCTATTCTAAAAATTTCACATCTACTTATAACTTACACTAGGTTCGCCGCTGCGAACTCTGCTGCAGTCCCTTCTTTTGCTGTCTCAGCGACCTTCTTCTGCATTCCAGTTGCACTATGCATTCTCGCTTCATTTTCATTTTCGCGCGTGTCGTCTTGACCCAGTTCTTTCCATGTCTGCTTACGGGTGCGGTTTGCGTTGACTCGTATTCGTTGCTGAGCTTAATGCATACAGTAAGCCCTCGAAACTGTTTGTATGTTCGCATGCTCACAACATTCCTCCCTTCCCCTTTTTTTTTGGGTCCGCATTTATGCGGGCTGGTTTGTTGTTTGGAGAGGGGCTTGTTTCGGTTCGATTGGTCTCGGGGTTGCACTGCAGTTTCTTCGTTTTGATGGAGTGTTGTTTTTTAACACCTCATACATGTGTTATTGAACACGCAACGTTATCGAACAATAACCGCACAACCTTGCGACGTTGAGGGTTCCAATTGTTAGCTTGCAGTTGCATCGATTATTTGTGCGAGATTAGCGAAGGTGCTAATGGTTCCCATTTGCGGGGGCCCTCTGTCATCTAGTACTTTGAAGCCTGGCTTGTGTTGTTGTATGGCTATGCCCTTGGTCTTGTAGTCCGTTGCTTTATTTGCTAATTGACCTTGGCATTGGTTGTGCATATTGCTGGTCAAGGCAGTTCGGCCGTTACTTATTTTGTTAATTGACCTTGGCATTGGTTGTATATACTCCATTTGATTTCGAATATTGCTGGCCAAGGCAAGTTGGCCCTTGTTATTATAGTTACACGTGACGGGCACATACCGCCACTGTTCGCGCCGTGAATATTCTGGACTCTTCGCTGCAATCATTATTGTACCCGGTCCCTGGCTGCTGTCGTCACTGTGCCGGATCCCCCGCCGCTGTCGTTACTGTGCCGGATCCCTCGCAGCAGTCGTTATAGTATAATAAAATATTATTATTATATTTTTTTTTTGAGAACTTTTCTTTTTTGAATCTTTTCGTTTTTTTTGGGTTTTTTTTATTTGTGTTTTTTTTTGTGTTTAATTTTTTGTTTGGTTTTCTTTTTGTTTTTGTTTTGATGTCTCTTTTTGTTTTTTTTTTTTTTTTTTTTTTTTTAATTTCGTATGTATTTAATTCGTCCTTAATCTACCCATATTTTCCCTTACTTCTATACGTCCGGTAACTTATATTTCATTACATATTTTTTTTAACGCTAGCCTAAGCGACTGTCCATTGAACTTATACTAAATTGAATCAGATTTTTTAAAGCTACGTTAAATTCAACAAAACTTTATTACGTTATGTTAAGATAATTATAAAATAAAACAAAAACTTAACTTCATCCAATTCCCCACTTTTATGCAACTGGTCACCGATTCGACGATTATTCTTTTTTTCTATTGGGTCGTTTGGTTTCTCGTTGACCGTCTTCAGCGTTGTCATTTGACTCAAATTTTGCAAGGAATAAACTTTTGTAATAGCTGAAACTTACATAACATAGATACATATATATATATGTGTATATATATACATATATACGTTACGTTTCCATTTTATGGTTCAAAAACAACATAATTTGTAAGCATTGTAAAATAAATATACTCGTGGCAACGCTGAACGATCGGGTTACAAAAAAAAAAAAAAACCAAGGAAATTGTCGTGCGGTGTAATATGTGTGTAGCTTGTGTATCTTTGTAATTTGTGTAGCTATATGTGTGGGAGACGGATTCCGGCATTTGTGGCTGCGATCTTTGCATTCCTTTCTCTTATTGTATAGTAAGAGGAAGGAAGCGATCGCCGCTTATTTAAGACTGTATGCCGTTCCCTCTTCTCTTTCTGATCAGGAGCTTAACCGCTTTTGATACAATTGTATTAACTTGGACATTTTCTGAATGAAAATTGTTTGTTAATACGTTCTCTAAATAAGACAATTCTTGACAATTAATTCACCATCAACAATGAATAGACATTCATTGCCGCTGGTTTTGCATATTTTTTTTTTTAATTTAATTTAAAATTCGAACTGGCCTCTCTTTGCTGAAATAACCCTTCTGAAAAGAAAAGAAAATAAAAGAAAACAAAACAAAATAAAAATACAAAACCAAACAGTCGAAAATTTGTTTGATCATCAGAACATTCGTTGACTATGAACTTGAATTGTTCCGTTATTTCGTTTGCTCCGAATGTTGTGGTAGGTCATGCTTATGCTTAACGCAATTGCTGGAGTTGGCACTAAAATGCAAAGAGAATAAATGTTTATAATAAAATCATTAATAATTTTGTTTGTTTTGCCCCTTTTTTCGGTTCTTCATATTTTGGCAAAGGAAGTGCGTCAGTATACTCACTCGACGAATAAATAAAAAGCCGGACAAAAAGGAATAAAACTGAAATATGAATATAAAGAGGTCGACTTAATAATAACAACAACAATTAAACACAACCGGTGGGCACGTCCGTGTGCATACATACAAAACGTATGCAATCCAAAAATAGATTGACTTTACAAAGTAAATCAATTTAAGTCGACCAACGTCACTTAGCTGACGTGGTCGAAGTGGTAAAGATGCCTGATGATGAACTCGTAGCTGAGTTCGAAATCGTCGATCGCATCAGCTTTCCACATTCGGCAATTCAGAAAAAGTTTTTTTCTAATTGCCAAACAATTCTACATTTCACAGAAAGGTGAAATGAATGACCTTAAGCCCGACAAAAAGGAATAAAACTGAAATATAAATTTTTAATCTTTAACACGTTTAAAAAGAAGAATGGCTTTTCTCGCCACTTTCTATCGACTCGCTTCTTTTATATAAGTATAACATAATACATTTACTTTTTATAGCTACTTTTTATTTATATAAAGAATGGGTTGTGCTAACCTATGTGGCCTAACCGCGCAGTCTGGCATATTTTATGAATAGAATGAAAACGAGAAAATTTTTTTTTAAATGTTTTTATTTTGACACATTTGAATATTGCTCTTTGGAGACAGAGGCGTCTGCGCTCACTTTAAAGCTTCGTGACCTCACGACAAATCTTTTCACCGAATTTACGTGGTAAGTTTTGTCGCGACCCCGGATTCGTACAGTTACGTTAACCGGGCCGGTTATTCCGGTGATTACAAAAGGGCCATCCCATAATGGGGATAGCTTGTTTTGCCGCGCATGATTCTTAATAAAAACATGTTCCCCCGTCTTGTACGTGTTCTGTCGTACTTTCTTATCGCAGTGTGTCTTCGATCGCACCTTTGCTTTGTCTAGTGCTTCCCTCGCAAGCTCATGTGACCTCTGAATTTGGTACTTCATGAGTGACGGGAAGTCCTCTGTGTTAAACATTGGATCTACTTTTCTTATTAAGTTTGTGGGCATGTCCACATCAAAGGCGAACAAAATTTTTGTTGGCGTTTGCTTTGTGGCGGCATGTGGGGTGTGGTTATTTACGTACATCGCGTGACCCAACCATTGGTCCCAATTTGTACCGTCTTCTTTAGCGAAATTTCGCAGGTACTCTGCGAGAGGCCGGTGGCTTCTTTCTAGCGCCCCGTTTGCCTGCGGGTGATACGGACTTGTGTGAAGCTTTTTAATACCAAGTATTTTACACACGTTTTTGAATAAGTTTGACACGAAATTTGTGCCAATATCAGTGAACAATTTTAACGGAATCCCATATCGGGCTATAATTTCCGAAAAGAAAACCTGCGCTATGGTGGACGCTTCCGTGTCCACCAGAGGTATGCAGGTCATGTATTTTGGCACATCGTCTTGAAATGTTAAAACGTACTTGTGACCACTGCAAGTTACTGGTAATGGACCCACTTTGTCCATGTATACCTTTTCAAACGGACGTGAAGCCGTGTCAGTAATCTGCATGGGGGCCCTATTTATTCTCCCTGCCTTATTTTTCTGACACTGTGCACACGCTGCAATGTACTCGCGGATCTCGTCCCGCATTTTTGGCCAACTGAATTGACGCTGTATCCGACGAGTGGTGCCAGTGACACCCCTGTGCCCTCCTAGAGGTGAGTCGTGAAATTGGTAGAGGATTTCTTTAATCTGATCCTGATCTTTCAGGAATTGGACCTGACTTTAGACAATTGGTCCTTAATTTTCTCTACCCTCCTTAACGGACTCTTTAGGGAGCTTTTTGCCACCTGAATGGGCCCCAGTCTCTGACTCCTTAGTTTGGACGTCCCTTGCTTGAGCCCTGGTTATTACGTTAACAGTCGTTTCACTCAAATCCTGGAGAATTCTACTCAACGCGTCAGCGTTTAAATTCTCTTTTCCAGGTTTGTAAACTATTTTGAAATCAAATTCAGAAAGTTTGTGGCGGTTCCTAGATAAACGGGAAGTTTCGTCTTTTAAGTTCGCTATCCCCTTTAGAGGCTTGTGGTCCGTCATCACTGTAAAATTTCTACCCAATAAATAGGACCTAAATACTTTGGTGGCCCATACAATCGCCAAATATTCTCGCTCAATTGCCGAATAGCGGAGCTCAGTCTCGCTTAACCCTCTTCTTGCGAAATATAGAGGAAATTTATCCTCCCCTTCCTCCTGAGACAATACTGCCCCTTACGCGCCACCACTGGCATCTGTCGTTAGACGAATTGGTTTAGAGAAATCGACGTAGCGGGGCACCGGTGGATTAATTATGGTCTCCTTTAGGCAATCCAGTGCGGTCTGGCACTCCGCCGTCCACTTAAATTTCGCACCCTTCTGCAGAAGTTTCGTCATTGGCAGCATAAGTCGGACAGCATTGGGAATGAATTTTCGGTGGTAGTTTATAAGGCCGAGGACCCCCTGGAGCTCTTTTACATTGCGGGGAGCTGGCATGTTTTTGACGCACTCGGCCCTACCTGAATCTGGTGACACCCCCTTTTCCGAGCATTGATGGCCCAAATAGACTACCTCCTTTACGTAGGAAATGGCTTTTCTCTGTTTTCAGTATCAGACGGCTGACCCGCAAGGCCTGCAGAACCCGCGACAGTCTCTACTCATGCTGAGCTAGATTTCTACCATAAACGACGATGTCGTCTAAATATACAAAGCAATCAATTCCCTGTAATCCCGTTAACTCACTATTCATAATTCGTTGAAAGGTTGCTGGGGCCCCTGTAAGGCCAAACGGCATACGCTTTAACTCGTAATGTCCCGTGCCCGTGCTGAATGCGGTTTTCTCCCTATCGCTGTCGTCCACCAAGACTTTGTGGTAACCGCTGGCCAGATCGAGGGTAGAAAAAATCCGTACTTCGTCCTAATTGGTCTAAAATTTCATCAATCCTTGGAATGGGGAACACCGTTTTCAAGGTATCTTCGTTTATTTGCCTGAAATCGGCGACTAATCTCCATTTCTTTACGGTGCTATCCGCCGATTGCTTGGGTTCCAGAATGATTGGAGAGTTCCAAGGCGAGGTGCTGGCCATTATTATGTCCTGGTCTAACAAGTCCCGAACCTGCCTATTAATTTCCTCCCGGTGGGCCGTAGGTAACCGGTTTTGTCGTCTGTTAATGGGGGCCACCCCTGGCCCGATAGGGATATCGTGCGTTAGTACGTCCGCATAAGTGAGGGCCTCCCCTTCTATTTGGAAAACGTCACCAAACCCTTTTACGACATTCTCTATAGAACGCCGTTCGTCTTCGGTCAGGTTGGGATCTAATCGCAGTACGCGCATAATTTCGTTTATTTTACTGTCTGTTTCGGCACTCTTATCAGAACCGACGGCCTTTACTTCGCGGTACTGTTCTGCATGTGTTAAACTAATCTCGGCAGGTTTCAGTACAACTGCTGTATCCAGCGCGTTCAAAATTGTTGCTAACAGTAACACATTTTTCTCTAGCTCCTTCTTGTGTATTACAATTTCACCGTCGGGGGAGGCTACGCGTACCTTTATCACCCCTGTGGTCCTAGCTGGCCTTTTTATTTTCTCTACTATTCCTATTCTGTTTTCACTGCGCCTATTAGTAAATTTAAAGGTTATTTCGTCCCCCTCTGGTGAATCTAAAACAAGGATCCCCCGTCGAGTGTCTATGGTGGCCCCGTGCTATTAAGCATCCCTTCCCAGCAGTCCGTCTGCGGGTAAACATTCATCTCCACTCACTCCGTGCAAATTGAACCCTAAACTAGACTCCGCGTGTTGTACACGTACTCTCCCTTCCGTGGTCACCCCTCCACCAAATGCTCCGGTGAGCCATTTTCTCACACTTGAATCTAATTCTATTTCCTGATGCAAGGCCCCTCGTTTCACTAGGCTAGTATCTGCGCCTGTGTCTACTAACAGCAGTATTTCCCCATTAACTATCTGCTCACAGGGTACCCTAATAATAATATCCTCCCAAACGGTTGGCTCTCCAACTGCTCCTACTGACGCTATATGTCCCCTCACTACTACTTTCTCCTCCGACTCTCTCTCGCGAAACTTTTCGGTATAGGCCGTTGACACCCCAACCATTTTTCCCCGTAATCCTAATCTCCCTCCTCCTGCTATGTACCGGCTTACGATATTCACTTCTACGTCCTCTCTAAATCTAACTCTTTTCTGTTTTTCTTCTTTTGTGGTATCGAAATTGCCTGTTTCTCCCAGATTTCGGGTACCCCAGCTTATTGGTTCAAGCTGGGCCCCCTCGCGTTTCCTGGTTGGGTCGCATTACCTAAGGCACACACTCTAGCCCAGTGTCCTGACTGATTGCACCTCAAACACACGTTGCGTTGGTCGCTAGGCCGCGGCGACGCCCTCTGTCCCCCTGCTTGTCCACGACAAAATCGATTCTGCTCGTGTCCGGGTGTCTGGCAACGCTCACAAAACAACGTTTTCATTCTATAGAAACATTTGTCTGCTGTATGCCCCCCCCCCCCCTCCCTTTGACAGAACGTGCAAGGCGAAAGGGTCATATTCGGCCCCCTGTTTTTTTCTGGTGGTGACAATCGTTTGTTTCTTCGTGTCCGTATGTCTTGCATTGTCTGCAGTACGGAGTGTTTAGCCGCACCTTGCAGTTTACATAAAAATGCCCTGATTTTTTGCAAAAGCTGCACAGCATTGAAGGACGTTCCGGGTTATTTACAATTAGATCTCCTTTCGGAATGGACCCCATCGTCCTGCTATGTCCTTCTACGCCGTAGGGTCCTCTTTCTCCCAAAGTCTCTAACTTCTGCGCTGTATAGTTCGTGTTAGCTGTATATTTATCGCTAGCTGTATAGTACGTGTTAGCCCCGTTTTCTCCTAAAAGAATCGTTGACCTTTGTACCAAGCTCACTAACTGACCTACTCAGTCCTCTTCATGGCCAATGAAAACGTGCCGGAGAGAATGGTCCCTCATTCCTTTCACGAATGCCTTAACTGCCAAT
This sequence comes from Chlorops oryzae, assembly GCA_020466095.1. NCBI lineage: Eukaryota > Metazoa > Arthropoda > Insecta > Diptera > Chloropidae > Chlorops > Chlorops oryzae. Next base: position 69,133,626 of record CM035808.1, on the reverse strand, counting down.
TTCCTAAACAACTTCATCATCCCCATGTCCCCCAAGGCATCTCGGACTACTATTTCCGCCTCATCTAGTAAACTCTCAATTCTCATCCCAAACAAAATCACGGATTCTCTCATACCCTGCTTCATATTCATTATCTCTTCCTGGATGTCCTCTATATCTCTTCTTCGTAGGTAAATATCCTTAACTAACTCGCATAATTCGTCTATATTTGTAAATCGTTTAGCACCCAGCCGTTGGTATGGCCCCCGTAGTAGTCTTTGCTTCACTATATACTGTACCGCTCTCTCGGTATCTTCCCTTCGTAATTCGTTCCCCAAGAACTGGCATCCACTAATGAACTTTGACACATCTGACTGTAATTCCGGGCTGGGTGTCCATGAAAATAGTGGCACGAACGTTTCCACTAGCTTCATTATGGCAGCTCTCGTCATGCCATCCCTTCTTTCTGATTGATCGCTGATTGGTGATAATAAACTGCTCAACCTTGGGACTTCCCCCTTGTTTCTCTGGCATTTTCTGCTTCCTCTACTTCTCTCCTACCAAAAAATATCCCTTCAAGCGGTTCCTGCATGGACTGTAGCACCCCCGCACTCTTATTTATACCGGACATGTTTGATTGGGGGCCCCCCGCACTCTTATTTGTGCCTAGTGCGTTTAATGGCGGCGGTGGTGGCGGTGAAATCATAGGGTGTCCTACTAGTGGTGACGAGTGGTGTGCCATGGCCTCTTCCTCTATATTTTCTAATGTACTCCTGAGTCGCACAGTAACTAAACTACCCGGTGCGAGGCTCCCTTCATTTTCCCTAATGGTCTCGCTATTAGCACTAGGCGTATCCTGCTCTTCTCGGAGACAAAAACTCGCTGTCTTTATTTTCGTTATTCTCTCTATTTCTTTTCTGCTTACACGTAATTGTTCTCATAAACTATTCACTTCTTCCTTGTAATTTTTTATTATGTTCTGCCTGTCTACTAAAAACTGCTATTGTTCGTCCGAAAATCTCTTCCGTAGTGCCTGTCGCAGTTGTTCGTTTTCTTGTTCTAATTCTACTTAACATTCATCCGATTTCCTCAGTGCGTCCCTTAGTTTGTGCTCGTGGGCTTTCAAACTATTATTTAGTTTCTTAAGTTTCTCTAACTCCGCTTCGGAATGTACCCTGTCTTGGCACTCACTCAACTCTGCCAATACCTCAATTAATACTTCAAATTCCTCAAAAACCGACTGTCCATGAGCCTGGCTATCTCTAAGCCTACTTTTGGTTAGTTCTAGGAATTCTTTATTATTGTCTTTCTGTTTGATTAGATCCCACAACAGTTCCTTTAATTTCCCTACGTCCTCCGAAAAACTTTTCGCTTCTCTAATTAATGCCTCCACATCGTTTTTACTCTCCTCCATTAAAGCACCCTGTAGTACTTATTAGTTCAGAGAAATGAGGCCTTTGTTTGTCGCACAATGTTCGCAACCAAGGTACCAAAAACAAAAACGATTCAGTCGTTTTATTTTAATAATTCTGAGTCTTTATCGAGAAAAGAAAGGGGGAAAGAGAAAAACAAAAAAAAAAAACAACAACAAAAATCAAAACCAAAAATTTAAATTCTTTTAATGTCGAGGTATCTGTTTCTGCCGATGAAATTCCGTTTCGATGACGGAGTAACCCAAATTTACTAACAATTTAGTTCTAAAGAAAAATTATTCATTTCAGCACAAAAACTTTAGTCGAATAGCAAACAAAAAATTCATAAACTTCGAACAAACTTTATTAGTGGTTTTGGTCGGCTTTCCCTGCGTACCCAGCATGATTTCGTACTTTGAATTGTTTCTTTCATTTCACGCCTCCTTTACTAGCAACTTTTCATATGAGTATGGCAGCAAAGAAATGAAAGATTCTCACTGTAGTTGTGCAGATGCTTGGCCCAGTGAAAGGTCCAAAATTTGATTCATGTTCTAAGAACGAAATTTATTGCTTACCGAATGCGTATCTGCCTTTGCTTACTCACTCGCCTTCACACTCCGTCTACTTATAGCATTTTCTTCCACTAGTAGTGCAGCGAAAAAGTTGAATAGTTGCACAGGCAGCCTGCGCCTTCTGGTCCACTGCTTTATCGGGAGGAGAACAATAATCTCACGGAACGTTTATATTTTATTCTCGCGTAATTTAAATCGCATGTTCTGAGAACAAACAGCAATCTCACGGAACGTTTATATACTATTCTCGCGTAATTCAAATCGCATGTTTTAAGAACGAAAGGTTGGGTTTATAGTTAAAACAATTTTATTTTATATATATTCTATATTTATCCCTTCCTTTTTTTTCTTTTTCCTCAGTTATTTGTGGCAGATAGTATGAACAGCGCACATCCGGGAATGCTCGCTGAACGTATTATCTTTCCCTCGGTACGTCAAAGATCTATACACTCAGACACGAAGGATCCACCTTGTCGGTTTGTGACATTGTCATATTTTTTAAAACTGCAAGCAGTTCCGGGTGGGTGAGTCGGCGCCAACTGTATCGCTATTTGACTGCACCTTTATGAAATAACCGATATTGACGATCAGGTCTCTTGTAACTCCTGGCGTGTTTTCAATCCCAATCCCAAATAGAAATTTCCCTATTACTGCACTATGGCGAGGAGTCTGGCGGACACTTGCCCTTGGATGAGTAGTAATCTCGCCACTCCTCTCTACTCTGTTCGGTTGCTGTCGTTGCCCGAGGGTACGATCCACCAACCGTCACTAATTAATTTTGTTCCACACTCCACGGATCTTGATCCGTCTATCCACAAGAGCCTGATACTTTCCCAGTTCCCCGAAATTCCAGGGTACCCCTTTTATATTTCCCAAACAATTTGTATGGTAAATAAAATTTAAAAAAATATATTTTGTAAAAAAAAAAAACAAATAAAAAAAACATTCACAAATTTTAGGCACTCACCCATTTCGCCATCGCCATGCTCGTTGTTTTTCCATTGTCTGCATCCTCTTACGATTTTGCAACGATTTTCGAGCTCTCTTCAGCTGTTCTTTGAATTGATTTGGATTTTGTTTTGCTTGGTTTTTGAACATGTAAAATTGTCAATAAGCACGTGCCCACTTGAGAAGGGATTCAAATATTTTTTTTCCAATTATTTTACAATTTCTGTTTCCCTTTTTTAGTAAAAAAAAAATTTATTTTATTTTTATTTTTACGTTTTTACTATTTTACTTTTATTTTAATTTCTCTTCGATTTGATTTTTCAATTATATAAACTGCGAAATTTTCCTTGATTTAGATTATTTGGTTTGCGAGAAATCCTTTAACTCTGCAAACGGAAGTTTTTTTTTTTTTTGTTAATTTTCGTTTCGATAAGAGAACAGCGTCGACGCTTCCTTTTAATGAAATATTTTGATTGAAATAAAAACCACAACACAATCTGCAATGAATAGAGTCACAAGATAGAGAAACTGTTGGTCTCTTTTTTTATTTGATTGGAATCCTTTTTTTTTTTCACATAACTCTCTCTACTCATCTATATTGTCACTTGGTCACTTTGTTTTCAATTATTCTTTATTCTTTGTCACTTTTTTTCCTTTTAATATATGTTTTTATATATATACATATATATATACTATTATATATTTAAAAATTTTTTTTTTTTTGAGGATCTTTTGTTTGTGGGAGTGTTTTTGTTATTTTTATTTTGTTTTGTAGAAACCGCTCTTTCTAGATCCTACCGGCTGCGCCAATGTTAAATATTCCTTGCACATCAAAAAGAAACTCCTTTTTTTTATCGTTAATAATCTTCTTTTACTTTTATTAATATTTCCGAACGAATTACACTGATTCTCCCGAAAACGCATTCCAAAACTTCATTCCTATTCTAAAAATTTCACATCTACTTATAACTTACACTAGGTTCGCCGCTGCGAACTCTGCTGGAGTCCCTTCTTTTGTTCTCTCAGCGACTTTCTTCTGCATTCCAGTTGCACTATGCATTCTCGCTTCTTTTTCATTTTGGCGCGTGTCGTCTTGACCCAGTTCTTTCCATGTCGGCTTACGCGTGCGTTTTGGGTTGACCCGTATGCGTTGCTGAGCTTAATGCATACAGTAAGCCCTCGAAACTGTTGTATGTTCGCATGCTGACAACAAACCCGAAGGAAGCGATTGTGCACCGATTTCCGAATGGTAAACCAAAATTCTATAACGGATGCGAATCTCCTTCCGTGCATAAAATTTATATTGGAGAAGCTGCGAGAAGCGAAATATATATCCCGTTTGATTAAAAAAATGAATACTGGCGAATTCCAGGAGCAGCCGACAATCGCCAGTATACTGCATTCACCGTTCCGGGTAGCGCGATATTCCAGTGAAAGGTGATGCCCTTTGGGTTGCACTGCACTCCTCCCATGTTTCAGCGTACTTTTGATTGACTAATGGGTCTTAAGTTGGATATATACGCGTTTGTCTATCTGAATGATACTGTTGTCATTGCACTTTTGTCTTTTACTGTGCGAAAGTTCATTTTTCGAAGTGTCGCAAAAAACATATTTTATGTTGTTATGTTATGTGTTATGGCAATACTCTAAAACAACGAAAACCACATTCTGTTCTAGTACAATATGAAACATCGTTATACACCGCTCATTCACATTCAGCTGTCTGCCTCGTGATGAAAAAAATTCTTTGAAGTGTCCTTTTTGTTTCTATAGTTTATCATGTTTTTTCGAAACTTGACCGCGCAACTACAGGAAAATTAGAAATGAAAAACGGTAAAAGAAGTAAGAGTTAACCATTGGAGTTAAAAGGTATGCTGAATTTATTTGGTTTGTGTATAAAGTGGCTCATTTTAAAACATCATCTCAAAACTGCACCAGTTTTCACAAGTGTTGCTTTATGGAAGCTTTTATATTTTCGGCTTAGTTCGGCTAACAAAATTTTAAAATGAATGAATAAACAAAAATATTAGTTGTCCACCTTATTTCGTTTTGAGTTGCGAAATCGAGCGCTTCTCATGTAATGCAAATTTTTCTAGGTCATTACGCTATAAAAAATCCGAGTTGTTTCAAATTTGGCTGAATTAATATTCCAAGATATCGAAGCATGCTCCATTTATCAATAATGTCGTGGGAAAAATAGGCGATAGGAACATTTCTTAAGACTGCACGAATGCTTTAAAAGAAAAAGTAAGGCTTTTTTGCAAGAACTTGACCGAAATATGGGTGATATATGGGAAAAAGTTGGCATCGGCTAAGAAGATGGATTAATTTCAGACTGAATATCATAACTGGCTTAATACTACGATAATTTTTGAAATGAAAAATTCACCAGTTGAAGAAATTTTGTGATCCGTTGGACGTCCAGCGGTTCCATTTTGTACCAAAAGTGAATTTGGGAAGAGAAAAGCAGCAACAGAGCTTGCATGTGCAATCGAAAACGAAGCTAAATTGATAGTTCGAGCGGCAGGAACATCAGCTCGAAAACAAGGAAATGTAGACTTTGCTGCAGCTCTGTAGGAAACTTTTATAAGCCCAACAAGACCTTCGAAAATGAAAAAATTATGTAGCGTTAGCAACCAAAAACCTATTTCATTTTCGACAGATGAGGCGTTAGCTTTTGTTCTTGAAAATAACTTACCAAAAGACCAGTATAATGGTATACGTCGAAAAAGCAAACTAAGAAACTGCGATATATATCCACAGTACAATTAAACTGCAGTTGATAAATTGAAATGCCGACCCGAGGGCATAGACGTGAGCGAGACCGCTGCAAAAGTTCCTTTAAAATGGGCTCTATCTTATACTCCCAAAAGAATTGTTGAAACTCAGAAAGAGGTTTTTGAGGCTGTAATGGAAACAGAGAAGTGCAACAATTTAAAGCCCGAGCTTATGCTTAGTTACGGGTTTGATAGCAGCACTGGTCATGCGCAATTCAAACAAGCATTCGAGGGTAAAGGCACATTAAAATATACGGATGCATCGCTGCTAGCAACAACTTTTATTCCGTTCAGGCTTCTGCTGTCATCTGGGAAACCGATATGGAACAACCGTACACCACAATCAATAAGAATTTGTCGGCCGCTTAAATAAGAATTTGAATTTTAATACATTTTATAAAAGAAGAATATAATTAGAAGAATCCAACCTAAAACATGAAATAGATAATAAACAAAATATGTTAATTATAGTAAGCGAACGGAAAACCATAGAAATTTCATTCAAGTGGCATTTAACGCTTATTGATGGCAAGGTTCTAAGTATTCTGACAGAAACCAAATCAAATCAATCTTTCCCTATTTGTGGTGCCACTCCAAAGAACTTTATGAACGTATCTGATTTCACTTCAAAAGAATTTTCTGAAAAAAAATCGATCTTCAAATATGGGCTTTGTCCTTTGCATTGCTGGATACGATTCTTCGAATTTGGTTTGTATATTGGCTACAAATTCACAATACAAAAATGGTAGCTTAGAAAGGAAAACTACAAATTAGCAGCTTCTAAAATAAAGGAAACAATTCAAAACGCTTTTTGGAAGGAAATGGGTCTTCGTGTAGATATACCTAAGGCTGGTGTGTTCGGTAGAACAAATGATGGAAATACTACGCGCCGGGCTTTCAACGATTATGAAAAAAATTTCCCGAAATTACCAAGGTTAATCAAGATTTGATTTTTCGTTGAAATGTAATACTTATAACCCCATCATGTCAGTTCTCTGTAAACTCTGATGCATTTCAAGCCTTTTGTTTTCGAACCACGGAAATGATTAAGCATTTCTGTGCTTGGTTGCCAATGACAGCAGCTGTACAAAATATGCTTATACATTCTAAGCAGGTCATAGAAAATTTGGTGCTTCCGATTGGAATTTTTGCAGAAACTGCTGCTGACTCGGCATAGAGTTTATAAAGCTAATAGATTGCATCGCGCCCGAGGAAATAGCGGCGCAAATAATCTTCGAGATGTTTTCAATAGAGCATGTGAAACATCGGATCCCGTTATATCATCGAAAAATTTATGTAGACGCATTTTAAAGAAAACGCATTTACAGCTTCAATCTGAAGTTATCGAGCTTCTTATTTGTGATAATCCCAAAGTGGACAATGATGAAGAAGCCGATTTTGATGGGGAGGAATTGATGTCCGATGCATTTTTTACTATTTCAAATGACTTTTCCTTAGAAAATAAACTTAACATCAATAACACCGGACTGCGAAATAAAAAAAAAAATTTCCCCTTTTTAAGTTAAAGCCGTGTTTTTGTAAGATTTTTGTGTGCTGAAGAATTGAAAAATCGTCAAAAAATTCCAGCACGTCAGAGTTTCAAGGAAACCATCATCGAAGTTTTTTTTACCAATCATTTCTTTAAACAAAGCTCTTTAAGTAGTAATAGAACATTTTTAACAGTTTTCTCCGGTTTTGTTTTCTTAACTTAGCAAACTTTCAGCTAAAACCAAAATAATCGCACATTTATGAAAATTAGTGATGCAAAAAGATGCTCAAAGTCTAAATACGGTGAAAGTTCAGAAAAATTTTGATATATTTTCACTTTGAATCACAATAACTCAACCGCAACCAGTCCCCTTTTCAATTTCGATATTCCTAATTGTAGGGGAATCTATTATGTGTATTTATCCTAAATATGAGAATTGTACCACGAACCTTTTTCAAGATATAATGGCTTTTCTAAAACAACTCAATTCGGATTTTGGAATATATACCATAACACAGGTTGGAATCAAAAAATCCACTTATTTTTGCTTTGAAAAAGTAAGGTTAAAAAACGGTGTTTAAGGAAATGATTGGTTAAAAAAATTTCGATGGTATTTTCTTCGGAATTCTTACGTGCTGGAATTTTTTGACGATTTTTAGATTTTTCAGCACACAAAGATCTAACAAAAACACGGCTTCAACTCAAAAATGGTTTTTAATCGCAGGCCTGTGTAATTCAACGGATTCAATAGAAGATTAAATAGTACTTTTTTTTTTTAAATAAAAAGCAAATAATGTTTTCTTAAAATCTGAATGTTAAAAGTTCGTAACCAGACAGTATATTCATTCATTTGCTCATATTTTCTTTTTTTGTGGCTCTGCGTGACTGCGAAAAGCGCAGCATTTAAGATGTTATTATTTTCGCACAGAAAAAAGGTGCATTTGATCTTGTGTGCATTCTACGGAATCTGGAGGCGCACAAAAAGAATTTAGGCGAAGTAATGAGATGGCTGAGAGATGCAAATTTAAAGCTCGATTCGGAAGGATATGCAGTTTGTTTTAAATGAGATCTGCTGTTTAGGACAAATTATCTTCGAGAAGGGAATTTATACCTATACCGACTAGGTGGTGGCAATTGAAGCACTGAAGGCACCACAATCCGTTTAGGCGGTCCGCCAGGTGCTCAAGTGACTCAGCTGCTAAAAAAGGGCTTAAAATTTCATTGGGCTGATGCACAACAACAAGCCTTCGCCAAGGTGAAGCGGAATATGCCCAAAGCGCCGATTCTCGCATGCCCAAATTTTTAAGAGCGCTGTGTTTTGCAGACCGAAGCTATTGATTGTGGAGTGAATGCGGTGTTGACTCATATCATAGGAAACAAGGAAAAGATGGTTGGATATGCGAGCCGTAGTTTCAAGCAGGTCGGAAAGAACTATCCATCGAGCAAAGTCGAGTGTCTTGCAATCGTTCGGGCTGTCCGGAAAATTCGAAAGTAACTGGAGGGGTATCGATTCACTTTCGTTACGGATTATCTGTCCCTGAAGTGGTTTATCGCTTTGCAGAGCGCCTCGGATCGTATAGAAAGGTGGGCCCTTTTCAGCAGTTCCAGCACAATGTGGACTTTTGCAGAAGGTTTTGGCAAAACGGCCAAATACATTTGTACCACCGACGTCACACGAGAAGAAGAATGTCCGTCGACTTCCAGTTTGAAGAGGGAAATTGAGGCGTACCCCAAAAAAGATGCCCGATTATACAGTGGAAAATGGGCTGGTATATCGCCACGTGCCACCGCCCATGGGCGCGCCTAAGGACGCTTAAAAGAAATGCGTCCACAGGACATTAATGCTTTAGATACTATTGGCCCGGTATTTAGCGCGATATGCGGGAGTATAAACATACGTGCGAGGTTTGTCAAACGTTTAAACCTAGTCAGCATAAACCAGCGGGGAAGATGCAAGATATTTCAAAATAGGTGGAAGCCGTACCGATGCGCAGGGATGAAAAGCACGATCGGGGCAATACGAGAAAGAATGCTCGGTAGACTTGGGGTTCCGCAAGTTCTTATTACGGATAGCAGGACACAACTCAAAACAAAATCACGTAGCCAGACTCTTAAGGAATAGGAAACAATACGCAGGCTGATGGCTCCATATGCACCGCAGAAACCCCGACCGAAAGAGTGAATAGAGCGCTAGTGACTACAATTGCTGTGCATACCGAGGGATGCCAACAACAGTGGGATGTTTTCTTACCAGAATTGACACTTGCAATTAAAAGTATTTAAGCTCAATCGACAGGCTTTGGCCTTGTGTATATAGTTCTGGAGTGGGAGATGAGGTTTCCAGTTTTTTTACGAGGGGAAAAGAAATGACGGTAAGTCCACTAATATTTCTTCACAGGAGACTGAATGGGGTGACACAATGCACAAGGAGCCGAGTGCCGCGCAGCACGAACTAGAGAACGAACAAAGCTTTCGACAGATTCATCAGATTGTGAAGCGTTGTCAAGCACTAGGAAACTAAGAGCAATCCCATAGTTACAATTTGCGCCGACGAGCATGTAAACCAGGCATTGGCATGCTGGTCCTCCTGAAAGCGCATCGCTTATCATGCACCACCAAGAGGTTCAACACAAAGTTAGAACCGAATTTCGAAGGCCCGTTTACAATAAAACGGCTTATCTCTCCTGTCATTGTCGAGCTGAGCCGCAAGGTTCAACGGCAGAAAAGAAAAGCTCACTAGGACACTAGATACCATTTCAAGAAATCGCCTTTTAAAATCCTTCACAGTCAGTCTTAGCCAGACAGCAAAACCAGGAGGAAAGAAGGGTTTGAGGTGTATTTGCAAAGTGTGTCCCAAGTCAAATGTTCTGAAAGATATGGCTTCGATGATAGAAGCCAGCTTACCCGTAGTGTTGTTTAAGTTATGAATCGCCGCATGAATATTTGTTAAATAAGTTCTGTTCATATGTGGGCTAAAATTCTTTTTAACGCCTATACTTTTGTCCCTGTCAATGAAATTCATTTTTCATGAAGGAGCAAATCAAATTAATAACAAATTAATTTTAACAAAAAATTTATTAATAAAAAAGTAAAATACTCTAGTCGAATTGAAAAAAATCAAATATTACCAAAACTCCAATTTGTTTACTCGCAAATTAGAGTAACATTGTTGTCTTGTCTTGTCTTGTCTTGCCAAAGAAGACAACAATGTTACTGCAATTTGCGAGTAAACAAAATGGAGTTTTGGTAATATTTGATTTTTTTCAATTCGACAAGAGTGTTTTATTTTGCTATGAATAATTTTTTTGCTAAAATTAATTTGTTATTAATTTGATTTGCTCCTTCATGAAAACTGAATTTCATTGATAGAGACAGAAATTTAGGCATTAAAAAGAATTTTGGCCCATGTATTCCAGGTCCGCTCGTGTTCCACTTGGCTTGGAACTAGATATAACGGAACCAAAACCTGTGTCGGCAGAGGAGCGTTTTGATCCGACGGCTCGACAGTTCCGAAAGCGACTTGATGAAGTGCGAGCGCAGTAACCACAAACCTGGCCGGTGGACCCTAAATGGCCGAAAATCAGTCTGGGAAATGCATCCGAATCACTACCACCAGTGCCACCCACATAGGCCGAGTCGATGGAATCGTTTGGTAGGACACTAGTTAAAGAAATGATTCCAGAATATTGGCCCGAGTCGAAATCCGCAACTCCGATTTAGTAAGGAGGCTCCCCGATTACCATTTGTAGCGGCGAGAACGACAAAGAGTGATATAAGCTGCATGTCCACAGGGAGAGAACATTGATGCAGCGAACGTTCGCAGATGGCCGGCTGGTCAAATTTCGAGACCGGCGTTGGGATCAAAACAGGGCGACGGATAGTGATGGCGAAAGATGTCATCACGCATACCACTTCCCCCACAAATCCGAGCCTTGTCTATCATTTTTACAGCGAATATAGAGGAACAACCTGACAACCTGCTCTGAAGTAGGAATGAGATGTGAAGGCAAAGAAGACTTCAATCAACTCACAGAATTTGACGGAACCAAATCTAAAATTTTTTATTTTTCTCTCGTGAAGGGAGACTTTTTCTTTTGTATTGTTTGTATATATATAAATAAGAAGGCTAGAATAATACACAGACATCTTTAAGATATGTTTACTTCTCTTTACATATATATCTATATATATAAAATAATGTTGCGAAATGTGTTTGTGTTTAACTTTCTCGGCACTGGCAAAACCGATTTGCATGCAGTTTTTTTTGTTTGAAAGGTGAAGTCTGCCTAAATGTTTTAAGCTATATGCGACATTTTAGCGTGTGCGACATGGGTGCGCGTGCGACATTGGTGCGTGTGTCGTGAGATATCAACATTTTTGTGAGCTGTAAGAATTGATAGATAGAAAGATTGATAGATTGATTGATTGACAGATTGATAGATTGATTGATTGATATATTAAGAGATTGATAGATTGAAAGATTGACAGATTGGTAGGTTTATAGATTGAAAGATTGATAAATTAACAGATTGACGGAATGATAGATTGATGGATAAATATATTGAAAGATTGATAGATTGAGAAATTGATAGATTGACTGATTGACAGATTGATAGATTGAAAGATTGATAGATCGATAGATTGATAGATTGAAAGATTGATAGATTGATAGATTGACATATTGATAGGTTGATAGATTGAAAAATTGATAAATTGACAGATTGACAGATTGATAGAATGACAGATTGATAGATTTATGGATAAATATATTGAAATATTGATAGATTGACAGATTGATAGAATGTCAGATTGATAGATTGATGAGTAGATGTATTGAAATATTGATTGATTGACAGATTGATAGGTTGAAAGACTGATGATAGAAGGATAGATAGATGAATAGAGAGATGGAAAGATAGATAACACCTATTCCCTGAATTAGATGGGGGAATAATTTTACCGAGATTGCACTGCAGCCGGTATCTAGGTTATTTAAAATGAAAGGGCAGCAAAGCAGGCTTTTCGGTGGTGCTGTACTGCTGCTGTCCTGTGATTTTAGACAGACATTGCCCGTTATTCCCCGCGCTACATATGCGGATGAAATCAACGCGTCTACAAAACAATCACATCTATGGCGAAATGTCAGTACATTATGTTTTAACACAAATATACGTGTTCAACTGCAAAACGATCCATTGGAACTATCATTCTCCGAGCAATTGCTCAACATTGGAAATGGAACAATACCATTGCATGGGGACACACGATGCATCAAATTGCCAGGAAATTTCTGCAACATGGTAAATGCGAAAAATGCTTTGATTGAAAGCATATTTCCAGATTTAAAAGCTAATTATCTTAATCATGCGTGGCTTCGTGAACGAGCTATTTTAGCTGCAAAAATATCGATGTTGACGCTATTAACTTTAAAATACAACAGTCATTGCCCGGCAATGAGATATTGTTCAAATCAATTGACGCTGTTACCAATCCTGACGAAGCAGTAAACTATCCTGTTGAATTTTTGAATTCGCTGGATTTACCAGGAATGCCACCACATAACTTACGATTAACACTGGTTCACCTATAATTTTGCTTCGGAATTTAAATGCACCTAAGCTATGCAACGGTACACGATTAGTCATAACAAAAATAATGGGCAACGTTCTTCAAGCTACAATTTTGAACGGAAAATTTGAAGATCGTCTTCCGATGGCACGCTGTCAAAGTAGCCGTTTGTTTACTTTTTGTGCGGTGGATAGATAGGTAGTTAGATGGATAGATGGATAACAGCTTTTCCCCAAATTAGATAGGGGAATAATTTTACCGCTGCAGTCGGTATCTAGGTTATTTAAAATGAAAAAGCAGCAAAGTAGGCTTGGGCAAAAAATACGAATTCACCAAGCTATTTAAAATTTTAATGTAACAAACTTTCAAATCATAAAAAAAATTTATTTTTATTTAAATCGGGAGTAAGCGCATTCCAGTGAATATTAAGTCTATTATATTCACAGTTAAGTACATAAAACAATGCCACGTTTCCGTGGGAGAGGAGGAATTATTGGTCGATAGTAGTTTAAGTAAAAATTTTTAGCATAATGTTTAAATTTCACACAAAGAATGAATAAAAACCTAGAGTATTTTAAAACATACTACTTTACCACTTTTACTACTTTTGCCCAATATCAACCTGTAGCGGGTGAGGAAACGAGCGCGGGTCATACGAAGCTGGCGCAAAGGCTCCGCTCCAGCTAGTATATATATATATATTAGGGCGGGCCAATTTGTATGGAGCCGAAAAATTCGATTAGACCTACCCCCTAGCGGTGTTCTGGGGGTAGTTTTAAACAACTTTGCCGAAGGCACCATAGGTCTATCCCGATTTTCGAGTCTCCTACTTTTAAAAAAAAGATTTTTTTCCCCCTAACATAATTTTGATTCAAAATTCGATTTTTTATTCATCGTTATATTATCTTTTTTATGTGTATATGGGGGGTTTTTGGGGTCGACAAATTCATTTCTGATCTTTAATTTTACCTATGACTACCGCCAGAGGGCGTTTCATGCATATTTTAACCATTTTTCGTCTATTTTCCAAGGAAAATTGCAAGTTTTTCGCTGAAATTGATCTTTATTTTATTTTTTTCTACAAAAATTCAACTTAAAAAATAAGAACATGTGTAAAAAAATAAAAACAATTAATTTAGTGAGAAAAAAAAGCGAATTAACTTGATTTTAAAAGTCTTTTTTGCTTTCAAGTCTGGGGTATTTTGCACGGCTTTCTGATGTAACTGCCATAACACTGTGTCGACTTTCTTCTAAAACACGTTTAGAAACGCTAGCCAGCAATTAAACAGGTCTTTCCGTTGCTTGTTTGTGCACCAGAATTCTTGGATCAGGCAATGGTGGATCATCGTATCCTAAATATTGTTCCAAATGATCATACGGAATGCTATGCGTAAACGGTGGTTTGAATACGACATCATCTTTATTTAAATCAATCATATTCGTATAATCTGAACAATTGAAGTTTATCAAAGGTTTTTGATAAACTCTAAGATGTGCCGGGTCGTACAGATTTCTTCGGTAGTGTAAAATTTTCTTGATTGCGATGTTTCGTTTCTCTTTTTTATCATCAAATAACATCGCTAACAAAATATTTTCGGAATGTGCGTAATATGAATTGTCTTGAATGACATTATTCACAACTCCGCGTAGATTTGTATCCAAATATTGTGTCCAACGAATGAATTTGTAAAATAATACACTACCGAAGACCACCGAATTATAGTACTTGATGTTGAAGTACACCGGCACATACACTTTCATTATGTATGTTGCCAGAATTTTCAAATTCCTTGATGGATTTTCAGTTAACACATACAACCGCAACAATCTATTCGCCTTGGTGAGCCAACGTGAATGTGCTATTGGTCCTGGTCTAATGTGAGACAAATCCGCAGGAACAACACCATTCGAAATTGCATTAGCCATTTTGTATAAGTACTTTGAATCGGTGGATAATTCAGATGGATCTAAATCAGGTGGCATGTTCTCTAGCACGATTATCTCGAATGCATCTACAAACTGAAAAAAAGAAATTAGATCAATTAAATGCAATTTTACCATTTAATAATGTAAAAAATCAATGAGAAAAATTACAAATGATACATACCGAAAGATTTTCACACTTTTCAATTTGTTTGCCCAACGTTCCGGTTGTTGTTCATGGTCCAGTGCTCGATAATCTGTCCAAAGTGTCAAACAAATGACGAAATTGGCAGCTCGTTGAAGTGCAGAAGGCACACAAACCAATGCAGCGGTCTTTTCAAATGCAATTCAAATCGACGCAAAATGCCATTTCTTACGCCAGTATTTGTTGGATCACCATCACAGCATATGCCGATTAATGCATCGAGAGCAATTTCTTTTTCGACGAAGAATGCATTCAATGTCATCAACTTGTGTTCAGCATCTTCATTTTCGACTTTTGTGTAGCCTATCAATTGAGAATTTGGTTCCTTCAAAACAACTAGATGTGGTTCTTTCACCATCCTTGCATGGAACTTCTCACCGAATTTTTCCATTGTTAAAGCATCATTTTTTCGGCCGTCGAATGAAAATGCTATCAAATTGGATGCATCATACTGCTTACGAAGCAATTCTTTTCTGCATTTGGCTTTCTCTCGACGCACTTTATTTTTATCCATGATGATAGGATTGCCATGTGCATCTTTAACGTCAATGTCTTGCATAAGAGATGTTGCGAGTGCTGCTGCTATTCTATCAGACACACCAAATCGATCACACATCGCAGCGAAGTTCGAAGCATCGTATCTGGGAGTATACGGTCCTCGTATCATTGGCGGAACATTTTGTGGATCTGAACTTGGCTCAACTGTATCAGTACTTGTTTCATATGCTGAATGGCTCTCTTTAACGCTTGTTGGTATTATTGTTGACGTTGGTGCTGGTTCTTCAACTTCTGGCATGAGTTCCGGTATCGTTTATCTTCTTTCATTATTTTGATCTCGCATGAACTCTTTCAAATGATCTGGAATCAATCCACATGAGCATAATGCTGCCTGCTAGTCACATTGACATTTGCCGATGTAAAATAATTCTTTTGTAGATTGCACGAACGTTCTGAGTGTGGCGATTTTTGGTTGTTTAGTTTCGATTTGATACTTGTCAATCAATTTACCCAATTTTGTAACACTTTGTTTTCTTAGAATTTGAACAAAAAGTTGACTCCAAATTTCAATCAATTTGTCTGTTACGTGCGGTACGAATGTTTTATATGAAAACGATGTTATTTGATGATAAAAAAGAGACACGAAACATCGCAATCAAGAAAATTTTACACTACCGAAGAAATCTGTACAACCCGGCACATCTTAGAGTTTATCAAAAACCTTTGATAAACTTCAATTGTACAGATTATACGAATATGATTGATTTAAATAAAGATGATGACGTATTCGAACCACCGTTTACGCATAGTATTCCGTATGATCATTTGGAAAAATATTTAGGATACGATGATCCACCATTGCCTGATCCAAGAATTCCGGTGCACATACAAGCAACGGAAAGACATGTTCAATTGCTGGCTAGCGTTTCTAAACGTATTTTAGAAGAAAGTCGACACAGTGTTATGGCAGTAACATCAGAAAGCCGTGCAAAATACCCCAGACTTGAAAGCAAAAAAGACTTTCAAAAATAAGTTAATTCGCTTTTTTTCTCACTAAATTAATTTTTTTATTTTTAACACATGTTCATATTTTTTAAGTTGAATTTGTTTTAGAAAAAAATTAAATAAAGATCAATTTTAGCGAAAAACTTGCAATTTTCCTCGAAAAATAGACGAAAAATGGTTAAAATATGCATGAAACGCCCTCTGTCGCTAGTCATAGGTAAAATTAAAGATCAGAAATGAATTTGTCGACCCCAAAAAACTCCCATGTACACATAAAAAAGCTAATATAACGATGAATAAAAAAATCGAATTTTGAATCAAAATGATGTTAGGGGGAAAAAATCTTTTTTTGAAAAATGGGAGACTCGAAAATCGAGATAGACCTATGGTTCCTTCGGCAAAGTTGCTTAAAATTACCCCCAGAACACCGCTAGGGGGTAGGTCTAATCGACAAAAAATTTGCCCCGCCCTAATTATATATATATATATATATATATATAAATCCTCATCACACTTTTCGTCGTCCTTTGCGTTCATTTTTTATTTATACTTTATTTTGATAATTATTATTGTTACGTAGCATGCCATATATTAAGATATAAATACGAGTATGCAGTTCTTCGTCCCTCAAATACTTGTAGTTACGCATTTTTATTTTTTTAATATATATTTTTTTCTTTTCTCCCCTCTTTCCATCCATTATTTTTTTTTTTTTGGTTTCAGAACCGAAGGGCGAAAGGGTTGAGGAAGAAGAAAAGGATGAAAAAAAATACTTATATATCATATATGATTAGATATTTTTTATTAAGGTAAAGAACGAATAAAACATAAGGATCAAATATGAATCTTAAAATTTTGAAAAAAAAAATAAGAAGAAAAGAAATATATATGTGTTCGGTTTTCGCCGTAGCCGTAATGGAGACGAGCCATTAATCATAACTTTTTAACGAAACCTTGCTCTCTCTCTGGCTCAACAGCTCGAACTCCAGCGACGGTTCGTCACTCTTCTTTGATCGTTAACGCGCTACGTTCGCCGCTCCGCAAATTCGCAGTTTTTAAAATTTAAAAGTCAAAAAAAGAAAAACACAAAAAAAAACCAAATCTCTTTCGTGAACTGAACTTACAAAAAAAAGAGAAAATCTACATTTAAGTGAAAAAGAAAAAAAAACCAAAATCAAAATCGCCACGAAGGCCAAATATAATTTTCTTTTGTTCCATCGCCACGAAGGCCAATTTTATTCACATTTTTTCATTTGCCACGAAGGCCAAATATTATATAATCCTTATTTTTATTTAAAACAAAACAAAATTGTGAACAAAAAATATCAGTCGCGCCGTGCAACCGCCAACCGAACATCACAACCGCTCCGAGACACTTCATCATCATCACAAACAGGTACGTTGGCTTTTACTTTCCCACACCTTAACATTTGGCGATCCTGCCAGGAGCCTGGAATCGGCTCCGGTGGACCAATCTTAGTGGGAATCGAGAAAGTAGGCCACGTGTGCGTTACCCTTTACCGCTATTTGCCCTCCAGAAAAGTCAAGGGCAACACGATCCAAGCACGTGACACACATCGCCGTTTCGACTCATCCGTTCTCTTCATATTCGTATCATCTATCTCGCTCGCACATCCGTGTCGCCTTTGGTGGTGGTTTTTGTGCACAGTCGATATTGCGAAACAACCAGCACATAGCGGCTTGGCAAGCAGCATTTGGGTTTCTCGTTCCCTGTGAGAACGAATTGCGGTTATTTTTTCTTATTTTCTTCTTTTCTTTTATTGCGTTGGGTTTTCGCTTGCGGAACACGCATAGAAATCGTTTGGGTTTTTCCATTGCAAGTCCATACGAATTCAAGGCTAGCAGACAGCGAGCCAGGCAATCTGTATAACACATCGGGCTTACGTGCATTGTGTTGCGTAGGTCAGTTCTAACGCTGTGCGTTGCATCGAACTTCGAACATAGAAGTTGATCGCATCGCCTGTTCGAACGAACGTGTGTGACCGCAATTCGAACACCAGGTTTCATATACGTTCAGTTTCTCTGCCTGCGCTCTGTCCGCGCTCTGCTTTCGATTTGATGCATAATCGGAACTTTGCAAACTGGTTGGAAAAACAAACTTTTAACAAATCGAACTCATCGAATTCGATTTATATTAGGTGTAGTAAAAAGAAATCCATTATTTTTGCATTAAATTGAGGGCTTTATTTAAGATAGTTAGAATGACCCGATTTAGGTCAAATATGCGCCGTTTTGTTCGATAACTTGTTGCCATTTTAAAGGTAATTTCATTATGCCTCTCTCATAGAAGCCCTCGTTCCTATTAGCAAAAAATTGGGACAGTCGAATTTCAGAAGCCTCTCTTGAAGCGAATGTTTCACCAGCAAAATTGTTCGCCATGGACAGGAACAGATGGTAATCACTTGGTGCCAGGTCCGGACTATAAGGTGGATGCAGAAGAACCTCCCAACCAAACTCCCGGAGCTTCTGGCGAGTCACTATCGATGTGTGTGGCCTGGCGTTGTCCTGATGGAACACAATTCCTCTCCTATTGGCCAAAGCTGGCCGCTTATGGGCGATTGCTTCCTTCAGACGGTCCAATTGTTGACAGTAGAGTTCCGAGTTAAGAGTTTTGCCGTATGGGAGCAGCTCATAGTAGATAATTCCCTGCCAATCCCACCAAACACACAGCAAAACCTTCCTGGCCGTCAATCTTGGCTTGGCCACCGTTTTCGCCGGTTCACCGTGTTTCGACCACGACCGTTTTCGCTTGACGTTGTCGTAAGTGACCCACTTTTTATCACCAGTCACCAACCGCTTCAGAAATGGGTCGATTTTGTTGCGGTTCAGCAGCGATTCGCAGATGGAAATTCGGTCTATGAGGTTTTTTTGCGTTAACTCGTGTGGCACCCATACATCGAGCTTCTTTGTGTATCCAGCCTTATTCAAATGGTTCCAAACGGTTTTTTGTGCAATCTTTAGCTCTTTTGCAATCGAAACAGTGCTAACATGACGGTCGGACTCGATAATTTCCATGATTTTATGGACATTTTCGACAATTGGCCTTCCAGTGCGTGGTGCATCCTTGACATCGAAGTTACCGGAACGGAATCGACGAATCCAAAATTGCGCATGATTGGCTGTTACAGTAGCAGGTCCATAAACGCTATTCACATTTTCAGCCGCCTGGCTTGCGTTTTCTCCCTTATTGAAGAAAAACTGTAAAATGTAGCGAATTTTCTCTTTGCTGATGTCCATCTTTGACAAGCTCTCAAACAAAACTGAATCAATCAATCAAAAAAATGTCAAAACAGCTTTTTTAGTAGGAACTGTCATCTTTCTAATGCCCCCTAGCGGAACACGATCGGACTTATACAACGCGAGATGCAGATAAATAACGCCATGTATTGGAAAAATAATGGATTTCTTTTTACTACACCTAATATTTCATTGACAATCATTATACGATTTGGTTTTCTTTAATTGAATTTGGGGTTGCAGGAAACTTGTGGAGTGTTGCGAAGGTAAACAAATTTGAGGTACGCTACGGTAGGCATTGGTCGCATATACGCACTGTGGTTGCCGTTCTATAACTCGTATTGTTCTTTTTCGGCCGGGGTTTTTATCTCTTTTTCACAGGCATCCAGTTCACATCAAAGGCCGGCGATAATTTAAGTTTGCTCTCATTTTTACGGTGAATTGATCGAGCTTGCATTGAATTCTTCGGACAGTTATCTTGTCAGAATCGGGTTTCGTGATCAACATCCGTAAATAATATGGATCCCTTACGGCATTTTCACTCCGCGGTAGCTGAGCTCAAGAACATGTGCGATGCAGCCATGAACAGCGATCCAATGAATCAAAGCGAGCAATTGCTGGAGATTAAAATCGAACAACTGATGTACGACTGGAATGAAGTGCGTCAAACGTATCGAGCAGCGGTCGATAAAGGAGCCTGGAGTCCAGAGGCGGCCGATTCAGCGGAAATTAGTTATCACGAGTGTCGCGATCTTCAGATGATAGCCAGAGTTAAGCTTCAAGAGCTGTTGCGAGAAATCACCCCCAGCATCCACCGCTGACGAGCACTCGGGTAACTCCTCCACCTAACGACTTTCATGGAGAAGACAATTTCATCAGAGTACCACCGTGTGATACTGAAGTTTTTGCTGGTGGCTATAGTGAATGGCCAGCATTTCGAGACATTTTCACCGCGGTTTACGTCAATCACCCTCGGCTGCCACCAGTGCAAAAGTTATACCATCTTCGCAGCAAGACGACGGGAGCAGCGGGTGCTATCGTTAAAGGCTATCCGCTGTGTGGCGACAACTTTACGAATGCGTGGGAGGCTCTTAAGGCGCGATATGAGAACAAACGCATCCTCGTCGATCATCAATTAAAAAATTTATTCGACCTGCCTGTTATCCAAGATGAAACGCCGGAAGGAATCCTGCGCATACAAACAACCGTCAACGATTGCCTCAAGATGCTGAAGAGTCATGGAGTCGTGGATATTTTGGATGCCCTGCTCGTTCATTTCTGTTCCAGGCGTCTTCCGGCGCAAACGATCTCACATTGGGAACAGTCATTGGCGTCACATCGAGAGGTGCCAACGTGGCCACAAATGAATGCCTTTTTGACTAAGCTTTAATGCATTGGAGGCTCCCCATCCCGCTGTAAAACCCGAAGTGCCTTCGACGAACGTGTTTCTCGCCCAAGAGCGGACCAATGGAGTCTGCGTCCTCTGTCGCGGCAACCATCCTCTACGCCAATGTGATGTGTTTCTCAATATGTCGGTCGACGAACGTGTCCAAGCTGTTTCGCAGCACCATCGATGTCTCAACTGCCTTTCGGCTGGTCATCAGAAGGCAAAGTGTAATAGTACCTTCCGTTGCGCAAAGTGCAAAAAATCGCATCATACGCTTCTTCATTTTCCGAATCCAACGGCTACACAAAAGGGTCAAGGATCTTCACCCACCCCGACGCCTCTTCAGGCTGACGGCTCGTCTACGACGAGCCATCCGGCGCAGGCTTCCGCGCCACCGAAGACTTCGAGTTTTGTAATCGCCAACGGATCCTTTACTTCGCACGTATCGATTAGCCAGACGCAGGTACTTTTGCCGACCGCGCTTACACACATATTACATCAAGGAGAGCGCTTTTTAGTGCGAGCGCTTCTCGACCAAGGGTCTCAAAGGACATTTATTACGGAACGGATGCAGCTCCAATTGAATCTTCCAACTACGCCCAAAGTGTGCAACGTATCCGGTATGGGCGGCCAGTGCACCCAAGTTGCAAAAAAAGAGTGTTCCATCATGCTCGCATCGCCTCGTTCTACGTTCGAGGATCAGATGGACGCCGTGGTGTTACTAAAGTTGACAAATTGGCTTCCAGCCAAACGGGTCTCCAACATGGATCCCCAAGAGCTTTCATCGCTTGAGCTCGCCGACCCCCACTTCATGAATCCAGGCCGCATCGATATGGTTATCGGCTCCGATATTATGCCTTAATTACTACGACCTGGAGTCAAAATGAATGTCGGAGGGAGTCTCGTAGCACAAAATTCAGTGTTCGGGTGGTATTTGAGTGGGCCCATCGCCAGCGAATCCACCGAAGCGTTTACGACGCAGGTCTCCTCCGGAGACAACCATGAGTAGCTTTCCGAGCTACTCAAATCGTTTTGAGAACAAGAAGAGGTTCCACATTCCCCTCCGCCTCTTTCAGAGGACGTTTATTGTGAAGAGTTTTATGCTCAAACCACCGTTATGAATTCCGAAGGTAGATATGTCGTACGTCTACCATTTAAGGTCGAATTTTCCAAATCCGCCTTACGCTTAGGTGCATCGCGATTCGGAGCGCTGACGCAATACCAGAGCCTGGAGAGAAGACTTGCGAAGCAGCCTCTTATGCGCGACACTTATAATTCCGTGTTTGCAGAGTATCTAAAATATGATCACATGGAGCCATGCTCCAATTCTGAAATTATACACGACAAAAATTTCCTTTCTTTTTATCTTCCCCATCATGCAGTGATGAAGCCAGAGAGTACCTCCACCAAAGTGCGCGTCGTTTTCAATGCGTCACAGAAAACCACGTCATCCTTATCGTTGAACGATGTGCTTCATGTCGGACCGGTGCTCCAAGCGGATTTGGTCATCCTTTTGCTCAACTGGAGGCTCTATCAATTCGTGTTTAACGGCAACATAGAGAAGATGTATCGACAGATACTGGTGCATGAAGAGGATCGAGCATTTCAACGCATCCTATTTCGCGAGGAAGAGACTCGACCGGCCAAGGATTATGAGTTGAAAACTGTGACGTTTGGAGTCAACTGTGCTCCATTTTTGGCCATTCGAACGCTTCATCAATTAGCGAACGACTCGGCGCACGACGCTCCTCAAGCAGCATTCATTTTGAAGGATGAAACGTACGTCGACGACGTCCTATCAGGCGGCCATACACTCGAAGCGGCATGTACAGCAAAAACGCAACTCATCAGCACGCTCGGCTCGGCGGGATTTCCGTTGAAGAAGATGACCGCGAATCATGCCGAATTATTAAAGGATGTCGCATCTTCACACCTGCTGGATGCCGAATTTTTGAAATTTAAATCCGCAAGCGACGCTTAAATGTTGGGGATCCGCTGGAATGCCATTGCTGATCGTTTTTGATATAAATTGAGCACTCATTCTGCCGCATCATCGACGACCAAGCGACAAATCTTGTCTGATATCGCAAAACTATTCGACCCAGCAGGATGGCTTACGCCGATCATCATCCGCGCCAAGGTTCTTATGCAACAGCTGTGGCTCGAAGGCACTGAATGGGATCGGCGGGTGTCGAATGAGGCTTTGGAACGCTGGAAAGCTTTCGTCATTGATTTGGCATTCAAATTCCGAGATGGGTGCACTACGATCCTACGGTCACAGTTCAGCTCCACGGATTCTGCGATGCATCGGAGCGAGCATATTGTGCAGCACTCTACCTCCGCATCGAGAGTCCCAACCAAGTTTATGCTCACTTGCTTACGGCGAAATCTAAGGTGGCTCCGTTGCAAACTGTCAGCCTACCGCGCCTCGAGCTCTGCGCCGCCGTTCTTCTGTCCAGACTAATTAAATCGATCAACGCTCAGCTTCATATTCACGAACATCAAACGGTTCTATGGTCAGACGCCTCAATCGTGCTGGCATGGCTGAAACGTCCTCCGAATGCATGGAAAACTTACGTCGCCAATCGAATTTCCGAAATTCTGACCAACGTTGGCAACACTCCATGGCGCCATGTGCGGTCGCGAGACAATCCAGCTGATTTGGGTACCCGAGGGATGCTAGCTCAGGATCTCTGTGAAAATTAGCTTTGGTGGCAAGGACCGTCATGGCTCGTAAAATCGCCAGAGAAATGGCCTCAGTTTGAACCCCCATCATCCACAACCCTTGAAGAGCGGAAGGCCGCCGCATTCACCGTCATTACAGAATCGGAAGACGTTCTCGCCAGATTTTCATCATATGATCGAGCGCTTCGAGTCATCGGCTACGTAATGCGTTTCTATAGACAAGCGCGAAAAGAGATGGTACCAAGTCCCAACACACTTATACTGTCACAAGATGAGCTGACGATGGTGAGAAATCGTTTAATTTTATTTTCACAAACATTTCATTATCCACTCGAGTATCAGGATCTCAGTGAAGGAAAACCACTCAGAAAGAAGAGCGAGCTGTTATCGCTGAACCCTATGCTTGACGATGATGGGCTGCTGCGCGTCAATGGCCGCCTTATTCATGCAGATCTTACGATAGACGAAAGATATCCGATCATCATACCTGCCGCCTCCACGTTTTGCCGCTTGTATTTGGACTTCGCACATAAAACGCTTCTGCAAGGCGGCGTTCAGCTCATGTTTCGCATGGTACGACAGAATTTTTACATCGCGCGATTGAAACGGAAAATAAAGAGCTGCATCACTCGCTGTTATACGTGCACCATCCATAAGCAACGAGTGAAGACTCAAATGATGGCCGCTCTGCCAGCTGAAAGATCAACGTTGTCGCTACCGTTTACGCATACCGGCGTCGACTTTGCCGGACCGTTTCATATCAAAGCCTCCACTCTTCGAACAGAACCATATCTCAAGGGCTACGTCTGCGTATTTGTGTGTTTCGCCACTAAGGCGGTTTAACACGAATTATGCTCGGAGTTGTCCACTATGTCTTTCCGGGCCGCATTCGATCGGTTCGTAGGACGCCGGGGACTTCCTAAGAGAATTTTCTCCGACAACGGCCGGAATTTCATTGGCGCCAAAATTGCTTTAGATGCCGAACTCGCTAAATTCGTTTCGAGTGCTGCTGACGCCCTTCAACGAAAGTATTCCCTGCAGGGTTCGAATGGCATCTGATCCCGCCCCACGCACCTCATATGGGCGGATTATGGGAGGCGGCGGTCAAAAGCTTCAAGATCCACTTCGTCAAGGTAGCTGGTCCGCACAAATTCTCGTTTGAAGAATTCGCCACGTTGTTGGCCCGAATCGAAGGAGACTTGAACTCGCGTCCGCTCACACCAATGTCAGATGATCCTTCAGACCTCTTAACACTGACACCTGGGCACTTCCTCCGAGGAGCTTCACTTACCGCTTGGCCTGAAGAATCACACGCTGATTTGCCGCTCACTACGCGATGGGAGAAAGTAAAACTTCTACATCACCGCTTCGCTCAACGGTGGAAAATGGAATATCTCCTAAATTTACATAAGAGAGATAAATAGAAGATGCCGCAACCGAATTTCGTCGTCCTTCTGGATGCTCAGCTGCCACCATTTGAGTGGATAAAGAGAAGAATCGTTCAAGTGCACCCGGGAGATGATGGTCTTGTGCGCATTGTAGACGTCAAAACACAATTTGGAATCATCACAAGACCGATTACAAAGCTCTGCCTCTTGCCAGTTGAATTACCAGAAACATTATGACTAGTATTCCTCATCCCTTCGCAACACTCCCCCCTCCCCCTTTCTTTGTTTATCATTTCGCATCTGCTCATCCGTGTCTCCTATTCATTTCAGAGTGCCATGGAAGGACGACGGGCATGTGTTGTGTGCGATACGGCCCACGGTCTGAGTCGCTGTCGCCTCTTCCGCCGCTGGGCCGTTGAGAAGCGGTTGCTGACGATCCAGCACCAAAAATGCTGTTACCGCTGTCTATCCCCACTGCATCTGCGGAAGGACTGCCCAAAGCAACACGGATGCAAAATATGTGACGAAGAGCATCACACTTTAATCCACCAACGGTTTCGATCGCCGTCGCCTCCTAAACCCGGCCCGTGGCAGCCCCGGAGGGCCCGGGATGCGGAAGGTTCAGTGGTCCCAGGTCGTCGGCATCCATCGCGCCGGCGCCGGAATCACTCAAATCCACGCCACCGGTCAGAAGGCGGTAACACACCCCGTCGTTGGCACCAGTTGTCGGCCAACGAGCGAAGCCCATCCCACCGTCGGGCTAACTCCACGGGCAGGCATCGGCCCCGCCATCAGCATCGGACATCAACACCCATACGATCGCCGTCGCCGCCACTGATTCGTCGTCCTTCGCCAACCAGACCTGCAGGCCTAAGAAGTCGCGCTCGGAGAAATGCTGCGAGTGTCCGGTTTGCCCCCTTGCCCATCCGCTTCAACCGTGCGTCCCTGTCTCCGCCATCCGACTGGGAGCGGGTGGCCCCCACAGCTGCGGACCGGGCCCTCATCCAGGAGTTGATGCAGGAAATCCGGGAGTTCCTGTGCAGTAGGCGCAGGTACGCAAGAAATATCTATTGCGTAGCGCAAGGCGGGCAGTATGTTCGGTTTTCGCCGTAGCCGCAATGGAGACGAGCCATTAATCATAACTTTTTAACGAAACCTTGCTCTCTCTCTGGCTCAACAGCTCGAACTCCAGCGACGGTTCGTCACTCTTCTTTGATCGTTAACGCGCTACGTTCGCCGCTCCGCAAATTCCCAGCTTTTAAAATTTAAAAGTCAAAAAAAGAAAAACACCAAAAAAAACCAAATCTCTTCCGTGAACTGAACTTACAAAAAAAAAGAGAAAATCTACATTTAAGTGAAAAAGAAAACAAAAAACCAAAATCAAAATCGCCACGAAGGCCAAATATAATTTTCTTTTGTTCCATCGCCACGAAGGCCAATTTTATTCACATTTATATAAACAATTATAAATTTTATTCACAAATATAATCCTTATTATACCCAGCGTAAGCGGGGTATATTAGTTTTGTGCAAATCTTGTAACAGGGAGAAATAAGTTCCGGAGATATATAAAAATATATATAGAAATGATCAGGATCAAAAACTGAATCGATTTAGACATGTCCGTCTGTCCGTCTGTCCGTCTGACGGTCTGTCCGTCCGTCCTTGGTCGGATCTCCTCCGAAACGGCTAAACCAATGAAGTCGAAATTTGGCACACATGTATACCGGGGTCCGAGTATGATCCTTAGTAAAGATGGGAGACATCCGCCCACTGCCACGCCCACAAATGAATTTATTGTTTTCAGTAAAATGCTTGTAACTTGCGAACAACTCAACACATTCCATTGATATTTGTTGTGCTGGTTAACTACGAAAGGGGACATTTCCTGGCAAAAAATGGACGCCGCCCTCCTCGAGCCACGCCCACAAATAAGCCCAAAAGTAAG